>QJPP01002224.1:0-127635 GCA_003996215.1 Jaltomata sinuosa | reverse complement strand
GTTCTACTAGATAGCACACCGGAGGGAAAAGAAACACGGCAACAAAAACCCTCGGTGGTGACTCACATGTTTCCCCACACCCTCAACTTAGACTCATGCATTGTCCCCAATGCATCCATATGAAAGCTAAAAATTGTGAGAGAAAGGAATACCTGTGAAGTCGATATGACTCAGATTCTGGAATGATGTTGGAGACCGCCAGGGTCTCCAAAATAGGAGAAATCGATGGAGTGTGTGCACGCGACAACCTCATGTTGCGTTCCAGCTTTTTCTTTCATTGGCTCCACAGCCAGTCGCGACAACTTCTTCGCTCTTTCTTTGCAGATTCTCTTGCGGTGTTTTCATTTTTTTGATCTATTTTCACCGCCTTCCTCTACATGTCTCCCTTCTCGCACCATCCTTCTTACAACAGCTAGAGATTCGACCGAACCCTTCTCCTCAAGATGCACATCCGCAGGTGCTTCCTCAATAACATTGACGACCGCGACTACCCTCATGTCACTTGGTTGCTTCATCAATTTAGACACATCGAACTTGACAGCTTCATTGTTTAGCCTGAAGGTCAGTTCGTTTCTTTCCATATCAACCAACACTCTTGCTGTGGCTAGCAATGGTCGTCCCAAGATTATGGGAACTTCAAAATCCACTTCGCAATCCAAGATCACAAAGTCAGCTGGGAAGATAAGCTTACCGATCTTTACTAGCACATCAGACAATATTCCCACGGGCCGCTTTACTGAACGGTCAACCATCATCACTCTTATGGACGTTGGTTTAGGAGCTCCCAAACCCAGTTGTTTATAGACGGCTAGCGGCATCAAGTTGATGCTAGCACCCAGATCACACAAGGCTTTCCCGAAGTTGAGCTTCCCAACAGTGCAGGGAACAGTAAAAGCGCCTGGATCTTCCTTCTTTTCGACTAACGATCTAGAGGAAATAGCGCTGCAATTGTGGAGGTTATTTTCTTGTTCGAAACTTACCGACCTCTTCTTGGTAATCAAGTCCTTCATGAACTTGGCATATCCAGGCATTTGTTCAAGCGCTTCGACCAGATGGATGTTTATTGATATCTGCTTCAGCATGGTCATGAAATTCAGGAACTTACCATCTTCCGCTTTCTTCTTGAGGCGTTGTGGGAAGGGAGGTGGTGGTCGAGGCATCATAGTTGGAAGTTTGTCGGCTTCCATGCTTTCCTCCACGGGCTTAAGCGTTTTCTCCTCTACCGCCTCTTCTTCATCAGCAATATCACCTTGAGTCTGAGTTACCGGATGTGATTCCGGTAATGTTTTACCGTTTCTGGTAGTGATCACCATACAACTCGCATCCTTCTTTGGATTTTGGACGGTGTCGCTCGGCAAGGTACCCGTCCTTCTTGGATTTAAGGATGTCGAGATCTGCTCCACTTGTTGTTCCAATTGCTTTATCGAGGTGGAATGAGAATCCACCACTTGACTCAATGTTGATAACTCAATCCTCATCTCCTTTACCCCAGAGTCGGTCGATTCCACCCTCAGCAGTATTTTTCCCATCATGTTTTCTAGCTTGGACATCCCTGCCTCGTTGCTAGCTTTGTCCTGATTACCAGGTGGTACATACAACCCACCTCTATCGGTGTTATTCCTCTAATTTCCCTGCTCGCGATCTCTGTAGCCAGCCTTTTCATAGAAGTTGTCCTTCTCATAGGTCCGACCTTGGTTTCCTTGGCCATTGGCCTGGAAACCCCCCAAGTAGTTCGCCTCCTCAGTCTCCAACTCTGTTGCTCTACCTTGGGAACCCACAGCTTGTACCTTCTCCATACCTCCTGAGAACAAGTGCTTGGTCAGTAGGTCCAACTGCGTTTTCAGATGCGCCATGTCTTGGTCGCGCTCCTCGTCTTTCCTGCGCTGCTCAGCTGACACACCAACTGCATAAGTGCTAGCTGCTACCTCTGAATCCCGTGTATGCCAGGCCCTGTTGGTTTTGGTGAGCCTGTCCAAAGTAGTTGTGGCCTCAACAAAAGTGAGCCCCATGAATGCACCACCTGCTGCGTTGTCTAACATCGGCTTGGTAGCCGAATTCAGTGCCCGGTAGAACGTCTGCATCAAAAGTTATCGGTCAACTGATGGTTCGGGCATTGTGTTATCTTCTTTTTGAATCGCAACCAGGTCTCGTGCAATGCTTCGTGAGGTTGCTGCCTGAAGTTGCTAATCTCGTCCCTCAACTGTATCATCCGAGAGGGAGGAAAGAACCTTTCTAGGAAAGCTCCTCTCAACTCTCCCCAAGTTGCGATAGAGTCGGGGGTCAGCTCTGTCAACCACAACGCTGCCTCATCAGACAGAGACAACGGAAACAACCTGAGCCTGATTGCTGTCAGACTCACGCCCGGCAGTTCGAACGACTTGCATATGCCCATGAAATTCATTAGATGCTGGTTTGGATCATCCCCAGCGGTACCTCGGAACACTCCTCTCAAGTTCAACAGCTGGATCATCGTGCTAGTGATGTTGAACTTGGCTCCGGGCGCTAGCGGTGGAAGAGCAATGGCGCCCGTAGCGCCAACTCCATCCAAGTCGATTTCCTCATCATTCAGCATAACATCGTCCTGCAGACCACCAGCATTCAGATTTTGTTGGGCCTGCAGTTCCGCAGCGAGCCTTGCTGCCTCTTGTTGTGCGGCCATATTTCGCCTTAATGTTCTAGCAAGCTCGGGGTCGTAAGGTAATGTTGATCCACCCGAGCGCCGGGTACTTGGCATGCACAACTCTGTACCCTGTCAAAACAAAAACAACAAATAAACGTAAAAGCAGGAGAGTATGACTAAGAGTCAAATAAACACACCGGACATAACAAACAACCGTATTCCCCGGCAACGGCGCTAAAATTTGATAACGCTCAAAGTACCACTCCAATTAAGAAGCGTAAGCGATCGTTGTCAAATATTGAACCCAACAAAGGTTGGGGTCGATCCCACAGAGAATATGGTGAAAGTTAAGTCGTTACGGTAAATAAAGGGGGGGTTTTGTGTGAACAATGTGTAACCAAAACAAACAATAATTTATGAGAATAATCAGTAGGAGAATGAACTACGGAAGTGTTTACCATGGCATTGGTAACAATGTCGCCTCTAGGCTTAACTGGGTTCTTTCTATATGCGTGTCACGATGTGATTGAATTAATTGTATCATCTAAACGTTTCTCAACCAAATAGACAAATTTACTTTTCAATTCTCTCGAACTTGAAAAGGTGTGCTTTTAGATTTCAATGCTAAACATCAAGTAGATTAATCTAGTTACAGCATTAATCATAAGACGAGAGTTGGTAGTCTCGAATCCTCGTCGTTAATCAAGTTTCCCGGTTTTAATCTCTTTACTCAAGCAAATTAAACCTAGGCATTTTCTAATGTTTGCAACCACTAGAAAACGTTAAATAATGAATGATTAACAACGTGACAACATATATATTGAACCCGTCGCTACCCGGAATCTATATCGCTACCTTAGCCATGGCTCCCACAACCCTAGTTGTGGGAGGTTTAGTTACTCATGCTTATAGAAAAATAAAAGAAAGTCATATTCATAATAAAGAAAAGAGATCCTTACAATGTAGTGAGAACAATCTTTAATTATTCCAAGAACGAGAAAAACAAGATCCCAAGAACAAATCAAGAACAAGATTGAGGAGGAAGAAAACGTGTATTGCGTGTTTTCCTCTCTCAAAACTCGACTTTAAACTCCTAAAATTATTGGTTAATGTATGTAAAAAGCTTGGTAATTAAAATAAACCTAACATAGGGTATTTATAGGAGTCTAGGAAACAAATCCCAAAAACGCTCGGATTCCGCGTAACCGACTGCTTGAGTGTGACGGCCTGGATGACGGACCGTCACTGGCTTGATGGACCGTCGCCTGGACCGTCACCACTAGACAGTGGCACTGCCCAACTTGACGGTCACTGTGACGGACCGTCACATGTGTGACGGGCCCTCACTCAGGCCGTCACTCTTATCTAGAATGCTCTTTTTTGCGTATTTCCTTCCGTTTCCATGTTTGTCTCTATTTCCTGAAAATACAACATAAAAACATCAAAAACAACAACGGTTGCTTGAAAACGTATGATTGTTCTTAGTTTAAAGGAGTCGAAAGTGCCGTAAAATGGCGGCACATCAGGCATCATGCAATTTTTCATATCATAGTTCATAAAGCTAGGTATGGCCATAATTCAAAACATACTTTTCTTTCTAAATTCATACTTGAAGAATTAGTCATGCAATTTCATAAATACATAAAGGCCATCATATCTAATCATGCCAAGTTTCTCTTGAAAATATGCAATTTCATGGATTCATGCTAGAATTAAACTTTAATACATGGGCGCTTGAAACAAATTAAGGAATCTTAATAAAATCATTGAGAAACCATGAATTGATGCATAGGAACGGATTTCATATGTTTTCCCCCAATTTAGATCAAAACCCTAATTTCATAAGTTGATAATTCAACATAAGAATTGGGGATTTTAGATAAAAGGGTGAAAGGAACCCATTGTTGAATACCCACATATCTTGGTTGAAGCTAACCCACTTGAATTGAAAAGACTTAGGAGACTTGGACTTGGAGCTTGAGACTTGAAGATTGGAGAAGAATTTTCCCTTTTAGGGGAAGACTGAAGTAATGAGAAGAAACTTAGGTTAATGAGGGTGGAAAACCTTCTTGAAATAGTCAAAACGACCTCACTTAGGAGTTAAAAGTGTGGGTAATTACTAAAATACCCTTGGGATATAATTAGGGAAAAGCTGTTTTAAAACTCGACTCCAGGTTCCACGGGTGGAGTCTAAGACTCGTAGACCTGACCACGACTCGTGGTTCCTTGTCGTGGAAACTGGTCAAGATATCAACCTGCAGAAGGTCTTCTACGACTCAACAGGATGACTCGTGGAAGCTTCCACGAGTCATAGAACCCAGTCGTGGAAATCAAGGAAATTGGTTGGCCTCTGATGAGGTTCCACGAGTCGACAAAAAGACCAGTAGAAACTTCTACGATTCGTTGAAACTGACTCGTGGTACTCAGACCTGATGGTGGTCTGCATGACTAGGATCACGAGTTATTTCCATGACTCGTGAAACCACTCACGACTCGTGGACTTGACCTGTGGTCCTTGGAAGTCCAAAAGTTTCTGCAAGTTCTGAGTTTAAAATCTGGGTCAGTTTCTGGGGTGTTACAATATCTCCCACTTGGGATCATTCATCCTCGAATGAAGACTAACCAAAGGAAAACTGAAGAGAAAATAGTGCAACCAGCAACAGAACATGGAATAAAAGAGTAAACATAAGAATTGAACTTTTTTAACTTGAAAACATGATAAACTAACTTCGTAAAACATGGATGCATGCTAGAATCATGAGAGGAACTAGTGGAATAGGATCAGAGGGACATACTAAGGAGGGAACTAGTACCTCAAACTGAAACTGAATTGGAAGGAAAGAGATGAGGATATTTGGCCTTCATGGCCTCTTCCGCTTCCCAAGTAGCTCCTTCAACAAGCTGGTTCCTCCAAAGAACATTCACCGAACAGACCTCTTTGTTCCTCAACCTCCGAATCTGACGATCAAGGATCTCCACGGGAACCTCCTCATAGGTGAGACTATACTTCACACCCACATCCTCCAAAGGGACTATCTAGCTCAGATCACCAACACACTTCTTCAACAAGGAAACATGGAAAACTGGGTGAACCGCTTCCAATTCATAAGCAATGCTACCAACCTCCTCAGAATCCGATAAAGACCTACAAAACGGGGAATAAGCTATCCTTTCTTGCCAAACCTCATCACACCCTTCATGGGTGACACCTTAAGGAAAACCCAATCATCAACTTCAAATTCTAACTCCCTTCTCCACACATCCGCATAAGATTTTCGTCGACTCTGACCGGTCTTCAACCTTTCCCCAATAAGCTAAACTTTCTCAATGGTCTAATGCACAGAATCAGGACCAATCAAGGTTTCCTCACCAACCCTGAACCAACCAATATGAGATCTACACCTCCGTCCATAAAGGGCCTCATACGCAACCATATGGATGCTAGAGTGAAAGTTGTTGTTGTAGGCAAATTCAATAAGAGGTAAGTGATCATCAAAATTTACTCTAAAATCAATCACACAAGACCTCAACATATCCTCCAAAGTCTGAATAGTGCGTTATGCCTGAGCCTCTATCTGAGGGTGAAAAGATGTGCTAAGCTTCACCTGGGTACCAAGACTTTTCTGAAACGATCTCCGAAATTGAGATGTAAATTGAGGACCTATGTTAGAAATGATGGACAAGGGAACACCATGCAATCGAACTATCTCCCAGATGTAGATTCTGGCATAGTCGTCTGCTGAATCTATAGTCTTAACAGCCAAGAAGTGAGATGACTTGGTCATCTGGTTAACAATCACCCAAATGGAATCATGTTGCCTTTGAGTACGAGGCAAACCAGTAATAAAGTCCATATTGATTGCTTCCCATTTCCAAGTGGGAAGGTCAATATCTTGAATCATGCCACCCGGCCTTTGATGTTCCACTTTGACGTATTGACAGTTTGGACACTTAGCCACAAACCCGTCTATGTCCTTCTTCATACCATTCCACCAAAAGACTTCCCATAGATCGCGGTACATCTTAGTGGCACCCAGATGGATGGAATATCTAGAACTGTGAGCCTTAGTTAGAATCTATTGTTTTAACGATTCAATATCTGGTACACATAAGCGACCCTGATAGTAAAGCACACCATCTCCCTCTTGGGAGAAAACTTCCACCCGCTGCTGATGAACCGCACCCTTAAGCTGAAGTAAAATGGGATCCTCGTCTTGCTCTTCCTTCACCTCAGCTACCAAAGATGACTCAGCACCATTTTGTACAATCATACCACCTTCGGTCGAGCCCATAAGGCAAACTCCCAACCGAGCTAGCCTATGAACCTCTTCAACCAATTCCTTCTTTCCCTCTTTAATAGAAGCTACACTTCCCATGGACAATCTACTCAAAGCATCCACCACAACATTGGCCTTACTCGGATGGTAAAGCACACTCATATCATAATCCTTAAGAAGTTGAAGCCATCCTCTTTGTCGCAAATTCAATTCCTTTTGAGTGAACACATACTGGAGACTCTTATGATCGATGAACACATTCACATGCACACCATACAAGTAATGTCTCCAAATATTCAAATCAAAGACCACGGCTGTCAACTCAAGATCATGAGTAGGATAGTTGTTCTCATGGGTCTTAAGTTGTCTCGAAGCATAAGCAATCACCTTACCATGTTGCATCAAAACACAACCCAAACCAATCCTAGAAGTATCACAATACACAACAAAATCATCTAAGCCCTCGGGTAGAGCTAGCACTGTAGCGGTGGTCAATCTAGTCTTCAGTTCCTAAAAGTTCTTCTCACACAAGTTGGACCACTGAAATTTTACCTTCTTCCGAGTCAATCGGGTCAAAGGGGCAGCAATAGAAGAAAATCCTACCACAAACCTTATGTAGTAACCAGCCAAACCCAAAAAGTTCCTAATATTAGACGGAGAAGTAGGTCTAGGCCAGTTCTTTACTGCCTTTATCTCTTGAGAATCCACTCGAATACCATCTTTAGTCACAATATGACCTAGAAAAGCAACAGACTGTATCCAAAACTCACACTTGCTAAACTTAGCAAACAACTGTCTATCCTTGAGAGTATGCAACACAACACTCAAGTTATCCGCATGCTCATCCTCACTCTGAGTGTAGATGAGGATATCATCAATGAAAACAATCACAAACATATCCAGGTACGATTTGAACACACGGTTCATCAAATCCATAAAGGCTGCAGGAGCATTCGTTAGACCAAAAGACATCACAACAAATTCATAATGACCATAACGAGTTCTGAAGGCTGTCTTCGGAATATCACACTCTCAAACTCGAAGCTGATGATAACCGGATCTAAGGTCGATTTTGGAGAAGAAACTAGCACCCTAAAGTTGATCAAACAAGTCATCAATCCTAGGAATGGGATACATATTCTTGATTGTGACCTTTTTCAATTTGCGGTAATCAATACACATCCTAATGGAACCATCTTTCTTTTGTACAAACAAAACTGGAGCACCCCATGGTGAAATGCTAGGCCTGATGAAACCTTTATCAAAAAGATCCTTTAACCGATCTTTTAACTTTTTAAGTTCTGCGGGAGCCATTCTATAGGGAGGAATAGAGATAGGATTCGTATCCGGAAAAAGATCTATCCCAAAGTCTATCTCCCGCTTGGGAGGGACTCCGGGCAAATCATCGGGAAACACTTCTGGGAATTCACTGACGATAGGAATAGACTGAAGGGAGGGGGTTTTGGACTCTGTGTCCGTAACCCACACTATGTGATAAACATACCCCTTTGAAATCATCTTCCTAGCCTTAAGATATGATATGAAATGACCTTTCGAGGAAGGGGAACTAACTTTCCATTCTAAAATGGGTTCATCAGGAAACTTAAAACTAACAACTCGAGTACGACAATAAACAGAAGCATAACATTCATACAACCAGTCCATACCAAGAATGACATCAAAATCAGTCATCTCCTACTCCACTAGGTTCGCTGAAGTGACTTTATAAGGGACTGAGATAGGGCAATCTCGGAAGATTCTTTTTGCTAAAATTGACTCACCAATAGTAGTAGAGACACTAAAGGGTTCTGAAAGAAATTCAGAACAAACTTCAAACTTGTATGCCACATAAGGGGTCACAAAAGATAATGAGGAACCAGGGTCCAACAAAGCATACACATCGAAAGAGAAGACTTTCAACATACCAGTAACAACGTCTGGGGAACCCTTTCTATCCTGATGAGAAGACATAGAATAAAGGCAGTTCTGGCGCTGACCACCAGAACTAGAAGTTGTGCCCTGCTGGGCTGGTCGACCTCCTGAAACTACTAGGTTAGACTGAGTCCTACAACCTCCCTTCCCCTTTTTAGCTAAAGGGCAATGTCGGATACGATGTCCATTCTGACCACATCTATAGCAACTACCTGGACCAGCCAAACACTCACCATAATTACTCTTCCCACACTTGGCACTAGTTGGATATGAATAGCCCTTAGCTACACTACCCTGAGACTAGGAATACGAACCAGATCCTCTACCACCCTGATCATGATGAGGCTTTTGAGCCTGGGTAGGAGCACTAGTAGAAGAATGAACGGATCCTGATGTATTCTTCTGGAAAGAAGAGCGATGTCCGCCTTCGAACATGTGATGACCAAAACCTGATCCCTCGGATCTAACCCTCTTGTTCTCTCTTGCCATCTCCTTCAGTTTGTCACCCTCAATTTGATGGGCATGAGTCATGAGTTGGTAAATGTTCATATCACTCAACAAAAAAGCAGACCTACACTCTTTCTTTACCACATCATAAACCCCATATATAAACTAGCTCATTTGATCATGCGGGTCTGCTATCATGGAGGGAGCATATCTAGACAATTGACTGAACTTCAGACTATACTCTTGAACCGACATCGACCCCTATCTCATGTTCACTAATTCCTCTGCCTTTTCTTGTCTCAACTCTTGGGGAAAGAACCTATCAAGGAAGGCCCTCTCAAACCACTCCGAAGTCGTAGGGACCACGTCCCTCACCCTAGCCTCCCTCCATTGCATGAACCAAATATGGGCTACATCCTTGAGTTGATAGGATGCAAGCTCAACACAATCAACCCCAACCACTTGCATAACCTCGAAGATCTTCTTCACTTAATCAATAAAGTTGAGCGGGTCGTCACTCACTTTTGAACCCCAAAATTCGGGTGGGTTCATCTGGACGAAGTTACGAACTCGGGACGCTACCCTACCTTTAGGATGAATCAGGCCAGGAGCCTGCTGATTGGCTTGAGTGGCCAAATTCTGGTCTAGCAAATGGATGGCATTTCTGAAATCCTCATTCGTGACATCGGGAACCAGAATGGGAGGAACAACATTCTTAGCGGCTCAGGGAGGAATAGCACATCGAGGAGGAATAGTCTAAAATGTACAAGATAAGGATTAGAGGAACATGAGAGTTAGGCTCTATCGCACGACATGATCATGATAGAAGTGAAGTTTTCTAAGACATCTCGTAGCTTCCCTCTCATATGTGTGGCGCGCTTCACACACATGAAAAAGATTCTACTCGATGCGGCTTTCAGACATCCTAGGACTCTTGAACCTGAAACTCTGATATCAAGTTTTTCACGCCCCGAGGTTACCCCCTAGATGTAACACAGGACTACCACAAGTGCCCCAAGCTAACCCTTGGTCATAGCATTCTCAAGCATAACAAAGATAAGTGGAAGAATAATAGATAAAGTCAGAATAACATAGATGGATAATTAAGTCAATTAGAAGTACAAGATCAATAAGAAGACTCAAATACTGTCTATGTCTGAAAAACCTCTACTCAAGACATAAAGAGTTGCTAGGACAAGACCCTAGCTAACTCAAAATACAGAATAAAAAGCTAACACAGCTAAAAACATAACTAGTCCTCGACCTAACAGGACTCACTAACAACTGACAGATAGAGTGGCCTAGAAGCTCTAGCCACGTATCTAGAAAGGAACACCTTAATCTGCATCATCAAAGGATGCAGCGCAAGATATGTGTCAGTACTATAGGATGTACCGAGTATGAGGGCAATGCATAAATAAGATAGAAACATGCTTTAAAATGTACTTAGACAGAATCCATACATAATAGGGTATCACGAGTAAATAGCATAATGGGAAGGTGAAACATGAAGTAAGAGCCAAACTTTAAGGTAAGAGTTCATAAAGCTTAGAAAACTTGAAAACATACATAAGGGAGTTTCTTATAACATACATGAGACCATGTGAGCTTATATGGAATCTAACTATATGACCCTAGTTAGCAAAGCTAACTTGAACCTTGCCAAGGAATGAGTCACCATAGACAACTATATAACCCTAGTTGGCAAAGCTGCCCTAATACCCGTTAGGGCAGATGACACAATTAGTAAAGACATGGATCCACTCTCATAATCCTATAAGGCACATATCATTTCATGAACTATGCTGGCAATGTAGTTTCTGGATTTGGGTAATCGAACCCTCATCACTCAGTGCTAAATACTACTCCCAAAACATGCACATATAGCTCATCATTTCATAGTGGCACCATCTCATGCAAAATCTTATTCATAAATTATGAAAACACATCGGGCATCATGCAAATTTTCATATCATAGTTCAATAAAGCTAGGTATGGCCATAATTCAAAACATGCTTTTCTTTCTAAATTCATACTTGAAGAATTAGGCATGCAATTTCATAAATACATAAAGGCCATCATATCTAATCATGCCAAGTTTCTCTTGAAATCATGCAATTTCATGGATTCATGCTAGAATTCAACATTAATACATGGGCTCTTGAAACCAATTAAGGAATTTTAATAAAATCATAGATAAACCATGAGAAACCATGAATTGATGCATAGGAACTGATTTCATAAGTTTTCCCCAAATTTAGATTAAAACCCTAATTTCATTAGTTCATAATTCAACATAAGAATTGGGGATTTTGGACACAAGAGTGAAAGGAACATGTTGTTGAATACCCACATACCTTGGTTGAAGCTAACCGACTTCAATTGAAAAGACTTAGGAGACTTGGACTTGGAGCTTGAGACTTGAAGCTTAGAGAAGAATTTTCCCTTTTGGGAGAGAGTGAAGTAATGAGAAGAAACTTAGGTTAATGAGGGTGAAAACCCTTCTTGAAATAGTCAAAATGACCTCACTTAGGAGTTAAAAGGATAGGTAATGACTAAAATACCCCTGCGACATAATTAGGGAAAAGCTATTTTAAAACTCAGCTTCAGGTTCCACGGGTGGAGTCTACGACTCGTAGACCTGACCACGACTCATGGTTCCTTGTCGTGGAAACTGTTCAAGATATCAACCTGCAGAAGGTCCTCTACGACACAACAGGATGACTCATGGAAGCTTCCACGAGTCGTAGAACCCAGTCATGGAAATTAGGGAAATTGGTTGGCCTCTGATGAGGTTCCATGAGTCGACAGAACGACCCATAGAAACTTCTATGAGTCATGGAAACTTACATGTGATCCTCAAACCTGATGGTGGTCTGCATGAATGGGATCACGAGTCATTTCCATGACTCATGGAACCACCCACAACTCGTGGACTTGACCCGTGGTCCCTGGAAGTCCAAAATTTTTCTGCAAGTTCTGAGTTTAAAAGTTAGGTCAGTTTCCGGGGTATTACAATATCTTCCCCTTGGCATCATTTGTCCTCGAATGAATACTAAACAAAGGAAAACTGAAGAAAAAATAGCGCAACCAGCAACAGAACATGGAATCAAAGAATAAACATAAGAACTAAACTTTTTCAACTTTAAAACATGATAAACTAACTTCGTAAAACATGGATGTATGCTAGAATTATAAGAGGAACTAGTGGAATAGGATCGGAGGTACATACTAAGGAGGAAACTAGTACCTCAAGCTGAAACTGAATCGGAAGGAAAGAGATGAGGATATTTGGCCTTCATGGCCTATTCCGCTTCGCAAGTAGCTCCTTTAACAAGCTGGTTCCTCCAAAGGACTTTCACCGAAGCGACTTCTTTATTCCTCAACCTCCGAATCTGACGATCAAGGATCTCCATGGGAACCTCCTCATAGGTGAGACTATCCTTCACACCCATATCGTCCAAAGGGACTATCGAGATCGGATCACCAACACACTTCTTCAACAAGGAAATATGGAAAACTAGGTGAACGGTTTCCAACTGTGTTGGCAACTCCAACTCATAAGCAACGCTATCAACTCTTCTCAGGATCCGATAAGGACCTACAAAATGGGGACTAAGATTTACTTTCTTACCAAACCTCATCACACCCTTCATGGGTGACACCTTAAGGAAAACCCAATCATCAACTTCAAATTCCAACTCCCTTCTCCTCACATCCGCATAAGATTTTTGTCGACTCTGAGCGGTCTTCAACCTTTCCCGAATAAGCTGAACTTTCTCCATGGTCTCATGCACAGAATATGGACTAATCAAGGTTGCCTCACTAACCTCGAACCAACCAATAGGAGATCTACACCTCCGGCCATAAAGGGCCTCATATGGAGCCATCTAGATGCTAGAGTGAAAGTTGTTGTTGTAGGGAAATTCAATAATAGGTAAGTGATCATACCAATTTACTATAAAATCAATCACACAAGCCCTCAACATATCCTCCAAACTTTGAATAGTACATTCTGCCTGACCGTCTGTCTGAGGGTGAAAAGTTGTGCTAAGCTTCACCTGGGTACCAAGACCTTTCTGAAATGATCTCCAAAACTGAGATGTAAATTGAGGACCTCTAAAATGATGGACAAGGGAACACCATGCAATTGAACTATCTCCCAGATATAGAGTCTAGCATAGTCGTCTGCTGAATCAGTAGTCTTAACAGCCAAGAAGTTAGATGACTTGGTCATCCAGTCGATAATCACCCAAATGGAATCATGTTGCCTTCGAGTACCAGGAAAACCAGTAATAAAGTCCATATTGATTGCTTCCTATTTTCAAGTGGAAGGTTAATATCTTAAAGCATGCCACCCGGCCTTTGATGTTCCACTTTGACTTGTTGACAGTTGGGACACTTAGACACAAACCCGGCTATGTCCTTCTTCATACCGTTCCACCAGAAGACATCTCGTAGATCACAGTACATTTTAGTGGCACCCGGATAGATGGAATATCTAGAACTGTGAGCCTCAATCAGAATCTTCTATTTCAAACCATCAAAATATGGTACACATAAGCAACCCTAATAGCGAAGCACATTATCTACCCCTTGGGAGAAAACCTCCACCCGCTGCTGATGAACCGCACCCTTAAGCTGAAGTTAAATGGGATCCTCGTATTGCTTTTCCTTCACCTCAGCTACCAAAGATGACTCAGCACCATTTTGTACAATCACACCACCTTCAGTCGATTCCATAAGGTGAACTCCCAACTGAGCAAGCCTATGAACCTCTTTAACCAATTCCTTCTTCCCTTCTTCAATAGAAGCTACACTTCCCATGGACAATCTACTCAAAGCATCCGCCACAACATTGGACTTACTCGGATGGTAAAGCACACTCATTTCATAATCCATAAGAAGTTCAAGCTCTCTCCTTTGTCGCAAATTCAATTCCTTTTGAGTGAACACATACTGGAGACTCTTATGATCGGTGAATACATTCACATGCACACCATACAAGTAATGTCTCCAAATTTTCAAAGCAAAGACCACGGCTGCAAACTCAAGATCATGAGTAGGATAGTACTTCTCATTGGTCTTAAGCTGTCTCAAAGCATAAGCAATCACCTTACCACGCTGCATCAAAACACAACCCAAACCAAACCTACAAGCATCACAATACACAACAAAATCATCTAAGCCCTCGGGTAGAGCTAACACTGGAGCGGTGGTCAATCTAGTCTTCAGTTCCTGAAAGTTCTTCGCACACAAGTCGAACCACTAAAAATTTAGCTTCTTCTGAGTCAATCAGGTCAAAGGGGCAGCAATGGATGAAAATCCTTCCACAAACCTTCTGTAGTAACAAGCCAAACCCAAAAAGCTCCTAATATCAGACGGAGAAGTAGGTGTAGGCCAGTTATTTACTGCCTCTATCTTTTGAGAATCCACTTGGATACCATCTTTAGTCACAATATGAACCAGAAAAGTAATATACTACATCCAAAACTCACACTTGCTAAACTTAGCAAACAAATGTCTGTCCTTGAGAGTTTGCAATACAACCCTCAAGTGATCCGCATGCTCCTCCTTACTATGAGAGTAGATGAGGATATCATCAATGAAAACAATCATAAACATATCTAGGTACTATTTGAACACACGGTTCATCAAATCCATAAAGGCTGTAGGAGCATTCATTAGACCAAAAGACATCACAACAAATTCATAATGACCATAGCGAGTTTGGAAGGTTATCTTCGGAATATCACACACTCTAACTCGAAGCTGATGATAACTGGATCTAAGGTCAATTTTAAAGAAGAAACTAGCACCCTGAAGCTCATCAAGCAAGTCATCAATCTTAGGAATGGGATAGTTATTCTTGATTGTGACCTTGTTCAATTGGCAATATTCAATACACATCCTAAGGGAACCATCTTTCTTTCGAACAAACAATACTGGGGCACCCCATGGTGAAATCTAGGCCTGATGAAACTATTATCAAGAAGATCCTTCAACTGATCTTTCAACTATTTAAGTTCCATTGGAGCCATTCTATAGAGAGGAATAGATATAGGATTCGTATTCGGAAGAAGATCTATCTCAAAGTCTATCTCCCGCTCGGGAGGGACTCCGGACAAATCATCGTGAAACACTTCTGGGAATTCACTCACAACAGGAACAGACTGAAGGGATAGGGTTTTGGACTCCGTGTCCATAACCCGCACTATATGATAAACATATCCCTTTGAAATCATCTTCCTAGCCTTAAGATATGATATGAAATGACCTTTTGAGGAAGGGGAACTACCTTGCCATTCTATAATGGGTTCATTAAAAAACTTGAAACAGACAACTCGAGTATGACAATCAACAAAAGCATAACATGCATACAACCAGTCCATACCAAGAATGACATCAAAATCAGTCATCTCCAACTCTACTAGATCCGCTGAAGTGACTCTATGAAGGACTGAGATAGGGTAATCTCGGTAGATTTTTTTGGCTAAGACTGACTCACCAACAGGAGTAGAGACACTAAAGGTTTCTCAAAGTAATTCGGAACAAACTTCAAACTTGCATGCCACATAAGGAGTCACAAAATATAAGGAGGCACCGGGGTCTAACAAAGCATACACATCAAAAGAGAAGACTTTTAACATACCAGTAACAACGTCTGGGGAACCCTCCTAATCATGATGAGAAGACATAGTATAAAGGAGGTTATGGCACTGACCACCAGAACTAGAAACTATTCCCTGCTAGGCAGGTTGACCTCTTGAAACTACTAGGTTAGACTGAGTCCTACAACCTCCCTGCCCTTTCTTAGCTGAAGGGCAATATCGGATACGATGTCCAGCTTGACCACATCAATAACACCTACCTGAACCTGCCAAACACTCACCATAATAACTATTCCCACACTTGGGATAAGCTGGATATGAAGATCCCTTAGCAACACTACCCTGAGACTAGGAATAGGAACCAAATCCCCTACCACCCTAATCATGACGAGGCTTCTGAGCATGCAGCACTAGCAGAAGAATGAACATATCTTGATGAATTCTTCTAGAAAGAAGAGCGATGTATGCCTCCAAACTAGTGATGACCAAAACCTGATCCCTCGGATCTAACCTTCTTGTTCTCCCTTGCCATTTCCCTAAGCTTGTCACCCTCAATCTGATGGGCATGAGTCATGAGTCGGGAAATGTTCATATCACTCAACAATAAAGCAGACCTACACTCTTTATTTACCACATCAGAAACCATATATATAAACTTGCTCATTTGATCATGCGGGTTCGCTACCATGGAGGGAGCTTATCTAGACAACTGAGTGAACTTCAGACTATACTCTTGAACCGACATCGACCCCTATCTCAAGTTCACAAATTCCTCCACCTTTGCTTGTCTCAACTCTTGGGGAAAGAACCTATCAAAAATGGACCTATCAAAACACTCCAAAGTCATAGGCTACATCCTTGAGTTGATAGGATGCAAGCTCAACATAATCAACCCCAACCACTTGCATAACCTCGAAGATCTTCTTCAGTTCATCAATAAAGTTGGGCGGGTCCTCACTCACTTTCGAACCCTAAAATTCGAGTCAGTTCATTCGAATGAAGTCACGAACTCCGACCGCTACTCTACCTTGAGGATGAACGGTCCAGGAGCCTGCTGATTGGCCTGAGTGGCCAAAGTATGGGCTAGCAAATGGATGGCATTTTTGAACTACTCATTCATGACATCGGGAACCGAAATAGGAGGAACAACATTCTGAGCGGCTCAGGGAGGCATAGCACGTTGATAAGGCATAGTCAGAAATGTACAAGATAAGGATTAGAGGACATAAGAGTTAAGATCTATCGCATGACATGATCATGAAAGAAGTGATGTTTTCTAAGATATCTCGTAGCTTCCCTCTCATATATTTGGCGCACTTCACACACATGAAAAAGATTCTACTCGATGCAGCTTTCAGACATCCTAGAACTCTTGAACCTGAGGCTCTGATACCAAGTTTGTCATGCCCCGAGGTTACCCAGTAGATAAAACACGGGACTTGGGACCACAAGTGCCCCAAGCTAACCCTTGGTCATAGCATTCTCAAGCATAACAAAGATAAGTGGAAGCATAATAAATAAAGTCAGAATAACATAGATGGATAATCAAGTCAAATAGAAGTACAAGATCCATAAGAAGACTCAAATATTGTCTATGTCTGAAAAGCCTCTACTCAATACATAAGGAGTTGCTAGGACAAGACCCTAGATAACTCAAAATATGGAATGAAAATCTAACACTACTTAAAACATAACTAGTCCTCGACCTAAGAGGACTCACCAACAGCTGACAGATAGAGTGTCCTGGAAGCTCTAGCCACGTGTCTGGAAAGGAACACCTGAATCTGCATCATTAAAGGATGCAGCACAAGATATGCTTCAGTACTATAGGATGTACCGAGTATGCAGGCAATGCATAAATAGGATAGAAACATTCTTTAAAACATACTTAGACAAAATCCATGCATAATAGGGTATCACGAGTAAATAGCATGATGGAAAGGTAAAACATGAAGTAAGAGCCAAACTTTAAGGTAAGAGTTCATAAAGCTTAGAAAACTTTAAAACATACATAAAGGAATTTCTTATAACCGACATGAGACCATTTGAGCATACATGGAATCTAACTATATGACCCTAGTTAGCAAAGCTGACTTGGACATTGCCATGGAACAAGTCACCATACCCAACTATATAACCCTAGTGGCCAAAGGAGCCCTAATGCCCGTTAGGACACATGACACCATTCGTAAAGACGTGGATCCACTCTCATAAGCCTATAAGGCACATATCATTTCATGACCTACGCTGGAAACATAGTTTCTGGATTTGGGTAATTGAACCCTCATCGCTCGGTGCTAAATACTACTCCCAAAACATGCACATATAGCTCATCATTTCATAGTGGCACCATCTCATGCCAAATTTTATTCATAAAGCATGAAAACATATCGGGCATCATGCAAATTTTCATATCTAGTTCATGAAGCTAGGTATGGCCATAATTCAAAATATATTTTTCTTTCTAAATTTATACTTGAAGAATTAGGCATGCAATTTCATAAATATATAAAGGCCATGATATCTAATCATGCCAAAATTTTCTTAAAAACATGCAATTTCATGGATTTATGCTAGAATTCAACTTAAATACATTGGCTCTTGAAACAAATTAAGGAATCTTAATAAAATCATAGATAAACCATGAGAAACCATGAATTGATGCTTAGGAACTGATTTTATAAGTTTTCCCAAAATTTAGAGCAAAACCCTAATTTCATAAGTTCATAATTTAACATAAGAATTGGGGATTTTGGACACAAGGGTGAAAGGAACCCATTGTGGAATACCCACATACCTTGGTTGAAGCTAACCCACTTGAATTGAAATGACTTAGGAGACTTGGACTTGGAGCTTAAGACTTGAAGCTTGGAGAAGAATTTTCCCTTTTTGGAGAAGAGTGAAGTAATGAGAAGAAACTTAGGTTACTGATGGTGAAACCCCTTCTTAAAATAGTCAAAACGACCTCACTTAGGAGTTAAAAGGGTGGATAATGACTAAAATACCCCTGAGACATAATTAGGGAAAAGCTATTTTAAAACTCCGCTTCAGGTTCCACGAGTGGAGTCTATAATTCGTAGACCTTACCACGACTCGTGGTTACTTTTCGTGTAAACTATTCAATATATCAACCTGTAGAAGGTCTTCTAAGACTCAACATGATGACTCGTGGAATCTTCCACGAGTCGTGCAAATCAGGGAAATTGGTTCGCCTCTGATGGGGTTCCATGAGTCGACAGGATAACTCGTAGAAACTTCTACAAGTCATGGAAACTGACTCGTGGTGCTCAGACCTGATGGTGGTCTGCATGACTAGGATCATGAGTCATTTCCATGACTCGTGGAACCACCCATGACTCGTGGACTTGACCTGTGGTCCCTGGAAGTCCAAAATTCTCTCCAAGTTCTTAGTTTAAAAGATCGGTAAGTTTTTGGGGTGTTACAATATATCCCCCTTGGGATCATTCGTCCTTGAATTAAGACTAAGCACAGGAAAGATGAAGAGAAAATAGCCCAACTAGCAACAGAACATGGAATCAAAGATTAAACATAAGAACTGCACTTTTCCAACTTGAAAACATGATAAACTAACTTCGTAAAACTTGGATGCATGCTGAATCATAAGAGGAACTAGTGGAATAGGATCGGAGGGACATACTAAGGAGGGAACTAGTACCTCAAGCTGAAACTGAATCGGAAGGAAAGAGATGAGGATATTTGGCCTTCATGGCCTCTTCCACTTCCCAAGTAGCTCCTTCAACAAGCTGGTTCCTTCAAAATACTTTCACCGAAGCGACTTCTTTGTTCCTCAACCTCCGAATCTGACGATCAAGGATATCCACAGGAACCTCCTCATAAGTGAGACTATCCTTCACACCCACATCCTCCAAAGTGACTATTGAGATCGGATCACCAACACACTGCTTTAACAAGGAAACATGGAAAACTGGGTGAACCACTTCCAACTGTGTTGGTAACTCCAACTCATAAGCAACACTACCAACTCTCCTCAGAATTCGATAAGGACCTACAAAATGGGGACTACGCTTTCCTTTCTTGCCAAACCTCATCATACCCTTCATGGGTGACACCTTAAGGAAAACCCAATCATCACATTCAAATTCTAACTCTCTTCTCCTTTCATCCGCATAAGATTTTTGTCGACTCTGAGCGGTCTCCAACCTTTCCCGAATAAGCTAAACTTTTTCCATGGTATCATACACAGAATCTGGACCAATCAAGGCTATCTAATCAACCTCGAACCAACCAATAGGAGATCTACACCTCCGGCCATAAAGGGCCTCATAAAGAGCCATCTGGATGCTAGAGTGAAAGCTGTTGTTATAGGCAAATTCAATAAGAGGTAAGTGACCATATCTTCCGAAGTCTGAATATATCTTCCAAAGTCTGAATATCTTCCAAAGTCTGAATAGTGCGTTTTGCCTGACCATCTATATGAGGGTGAAAAGTTGTGCTAAGCTTCACCTGGGTACCAAGACCTTTCTGAAATGATCTCCAAAACTGAGATGTAAAATGAGGACCTCTGTCAGAAATGATGGACAAGGGAACACCATGCAATCGAACTATCTCCCGGATGTAGAGTCTGGCATAGTCGTCTGCTGAATCAGTAGTCTTAATATCCAAGAAGTGAGATGAATTGGTCATCCGGTCGACAATCACCCAAATGGAATCATGTTGCCTTCGAGCAAGAGGCAAACCAGTAATAAAGTCCATATTGATTGCTTCCCATTTCCAAGTGGGATGGTCAATATCTTGAAGCATGCCACCCAGCCTTTGATGTTCCACTTTGACTTGTTTAAAGTTGGGACACTTAGCTTCAAACCCGGCTATGTCTTTCTTTATACTGTTCCATAAAAAAAATTCCCATAGATCACGGTACATCTTAGTGGCACCTGGATGGATGAAATATCTAGAACTGTGAGCCTCAGTCAGAATCTGCTATTTCAACCCATCAATATCTGGTACACATAAGCGACCATGATAGCGAAGCACACCATCTCTCCCTTGGGAGAAAACCTCTACCCACTACTAATGAACCGCACCCTTATGCTAAAGTAAAATGGGATCCTCGTCTTGCTTTGCCTTCACCTCAGCTACCAAAGATGACTTAGAACTATTTTGTACAATCACACCATTTTCGGTCGAGTCCATAAGGCAAACTCCCAACCGAGCAAGCCTATGAACCTCTTTAACTAATTCCTTCTATCACTCGTGGACTTGAACTGTGGTCCCTGGAAGTCCAAAATTTTCTGCCAGTTCTGAGTTTAAAAGTTAGGTCAGTTTCCGGGGTGTTACATTTGGAGTTGTTCAAATTACCCCAGAAAAAATCCAAAAACCCTTTTAAGTCTTGTTAAGAAAATGAACTTTCTGTATCCGAATTACATCCCTTCAGGGCCCGTCCCCTATCCTTAAGAATTTTTCATTTCCCCACTTAGACAAAAGATAAAGAATTCAGAAGATACATCAAGTGCTGAAGACTCGACAAGTCAAATCCCCTAATAAAGTCTACCTGCCCAAAATCGATAAGCAAATTCCTGTCCATCGAACCTTCGAGTCAATAACCCCGTGGATCAATTTTCCTTGACGAAAGAAACTTTATATGTTTAATGCAATTCTTACGTGTTTATCTTCAGTCTTATATCTTGTATTGTTTATCACTAACATGATCTAACATATCAGTCTTTGAGTTGTTTTACTTCAACAGGTAATAGAAACTTATATGTATTGATAAAACTGGCTGAACATCTCTACTTCACCCGTTCAAAGGCAGAAATAGATTCCTCCTCTAGCCATCGCTTCTCCAAGGGAAAAATGACTGCCAGTGAAGAAGAGAACTCCTTGGATGTGAGGGATAATGTTGTCACTGAACAGAACGAAATGATTGTTGAACTGGATAGAAATCTAGAGAAAATGCAAGAAGAGGTGCAGAAAGCCAAATATATGGCAAGCCTAGCTATTACCGCTAACACCCCAACTCTGGGAAGCGCCCAAAACCCTCTCCAAATCCCTCTACTCAATTCCCCATTAACTAAGAACCACCCAGGGAATATCCCCCCTACCTCTACACCTAGACCATCCAACAAACATCTCTCCAATAATCCTCCTCATATTGGATCCTCGTACCAAATCCATACTCTTCCTTTCCAGCACACTAACCAAAACAACAACCCAAGTGCCTACAATCCACAAAAAAACCCCACCAAACTATCAAAATATGCCACCAAATACCTACAACTCCCGGAATAACCATCCCAACATCATCAATCCACAGAACTATACCCACACATACCCAAATGCCATTCCACATGTCCAGCCTCCACCAATCAAAAATATGCCACCTTCTACTTTCCATGCTATGGTAGAACCATATATCGCCCTCCCAGAAAGTCCCTAGCTTGACCACTACGAGGAGAAAGAGAAAGAGTTGAGGGCCACAGAGAAAAAACATGATTATGACATGTCACAGATGAAAAAAGAGATAGCTAGGATCAAGGAGTTTTGAGGCTCGTCCTATGAAAAGGGCTATGACTACGATGATCTCTCTATCTATCCAGAGATGGACCTGCCAGATGGATTCAAGATTCCCAAGTTTGAGACATTTAACGGTGTTGGGAATCTTGAGGCTCATTTGAGAAGATATTGCAACCAAATGGTCTGTGCAAGCAAGAACAATGCTTTATTGATAAGAATGTTCAGTTAAAGTCTAAGCGGGAAAGCTCTGGAGTGGTTCATCGCACAAGAACTGAGAAAATGGTCAAAATGGAGCGATAAAGCCTGAGACTTTGCTCAAAGGTTTGCATATAATGTAGAAGTTATCTCGGATCGATACTCTTTAGGTCATATCAGGCAGAAATTAAATGAGGACTTCAGAGACTAAGCCTATTGGTGGAGAAAAAAGGCGGTGAGAGTTCAGCCTCACATGACCGAAGAGGAGATAAGCGCAGTGTTTATGCACTCTCAGGAGACAGAGTTCTATGACAAAATGATATCAGCAGTTAATGCAAAGTTTGCCGATCTAGTTAAGATTGGTGAAATTATCAAAAAAGGTCTTCATAGCAGCAAGATTACCAAGGCCTCGGTGTCCTCAGGATCGATAGGATTTCCCAAGAAGAAGAGAGGAGAGGTGTCTTCAGTATCCTCCAGTCCTAGTCCGAGATTGCAGAAACCCTTCATAGCCATCTACAAAAAGTCACTTGTTCCAACAACCCCTCCCCCAGCTCCAAAAAATCCTTAGCCAATTTTCTATACTCAGCCCATTTACCAAGCTCAACAACTAAACTTGCATCACATATACCAAGCTCCATAACCAAATATGCAACCCACTTACCAAGCTCCTCCGCAAAAATTCCAAGTGTATCAGAAGGCTCCCGAGAACAAAGACAATCGCGATGTTCTGCCTCCTGTCAATGCTAATCTCTCTCGTCCAAATTTGGAGAAGAAAGTTCCTCAGACTTTCACCCAGTTAACTGAAACCAGAACTCAGTTATATGAGAGATTGAAGGCTATGGATTCATTCAGCCCATACAACCTAAACCTGTAAATCCTGACTCTCGTTTCTTCAAGGCTGACTGATATTGTGCTTATCATTTCGGAGGGGTCAGACATTATACCAAAGATTTCATCAATATGAGGCACAAAATTTAGGATTTGATTGATCAAAGAGTGATCACACTACAAACCGCACCGGCAAATGTTAATAACAACCCGCTCCCGAATCATGGAGGAGCCACTGTTAGCATGATGGAGGTCAATGAAGAATGGGTTGTGAGCAAGTCAATAATGCTGGTTATCCCTAAAAAGCAGGAAATGTCATAAAAATCTATAGCTACTTTGAGTATTGCTGAACTACCCTTTGAAGGGTTAATACGCAACAAGGCCTTGCACGTCACTGTCAAATGTCAAGAGAAGATTATAAATGGAGTTTGGATTGACGATGGTTCGGGTCTGAATATTTGACCGTTATCCACACTCACTCATCTAGACAATGATCGGGGAAGGGTTCACCAGAGTAGGATCAACGTGAAAACCTTCGATAAGGGTCAAAGGGACACTATCGTACAGGTCAATTTGCACATCTGGATGGGACCCACCAAGTTCCAAGTGAAATTATAAGTCATGGATATTACCACCAGCTACAACTTGATTTTGGTAAGACCATGGATCTATGAAGCTGGAGCCGTGCCTTCAACTTTGCATCAAATGGTACAGTTCATTTGGAAGGAACATGAGGTGGTCATCCACGGAGAAGGAAGTCACTTGAGCCATCCTAATGGTTGTGTACCTGTGACTGAAGAAGTACCGATGGGAAGTGTTTTCTACACCATAGAGATTGTGGATGCCATCAGAGAAGATTTTGCCCCTCAAATTTCAATGTCGCCTATCTATAAGATGCTCGCAACAATGATGTTGAGGAGCGGATATGAACTAGGTTTTGGATTAGCCAAGAATTCTGATGGCATGACTGAGCCAATAAGCATCCCTGTACTGCTGACCAAGAATGGGTTGGAGTATGTAGTCAAAGAAGACAAGGCAAAAGTTGAAGAGAACAAGCAATAAGGACTTCCAAAACCACTCCCTCACTTGTATCGGTCATTCCCGATGCGTATTGGTCCCCCAAGCGACGGGTTAGAGGATGGAATTGGAATTTTTTTTGAGGAATGTGATGTTATAACATAAGAAACCTTCGAAGCGACCATAATTAGGGATGCCAGGCCCAGTGAAAAGTTACAGAATAGGGTCGCAACTTTCCTCGTGACTCTATACTAGACTGGGTAGACAAAGACTCTATTCTACGAAAAATTGGTGATGGTTCGGATGAGGCTCCGCGACCCACCTTTTATACTTTAATATTCCTGTACTATTTTACCACTTTACAAAAGGCACAAATCCGCATTCACGCGGGTTATAGCCATGGTTTGCAAATATTTTCGGATTTCAACGAAAGCCTCCCATATTCTAAAAACCTTTATTGTTTATCTTACTTACTTGGTGCCATCTAACTTATTTTGTTTATGATTTCAGTAATAATAACTTAAAACCTGCTAATGTCATGTGATGCCAAGAGCTGAATGAACCAGTCAGAGGATACGCTTTTTGAGCCAAAGGGTACATTGAAGACATCATGGTCTTAGAACGAACAACCAAGAAGTCTAAAAACTCTGAAGACCAGGAAAAGCCCCACCTAAAAGAGTTTGAGGTGGTCAATATGGGAAGCAACGGTAAAGTTAAAGAAATTATCGTTGATGTTAATTTGTCAAAAACATAAAAGAAAGAACTTATCAGTCTGCTCAAGTCATAAATCGACATCTTTGACTGGTCCTACAATAATAGTACAAGAATGAGCACAAACATCATCTCTCAAAAGTTATTTTTCAATCCAGAGAATGGACAGTTAATCCTTTTCTCCCACGAGACAAAGGAAAGTTTGCCTTAAATTAACAAGGACTGTACATCATCCAAAAAGTGCTATCTTGAGGAGCTTTGATTTTGTTCAAGATGAATGATCAAAGTATGGCCCAAGCCTATAGCAACTCCGATGTTGAGAAAAGATACTACGCATGAGAACGGTTTCTTTTCCTTCTATTTCCTTTCCTATAATCGCATTTTCTGATTGTAATCGTTTTGCACTTAGTAAAAACATAAAATTTCCCTATCCACTTTGTACGAACTACGTTTAACCAGAATTCTCAAGAATGAGAGATGTAGGCGGCTTGTGTCAAATTCGTTCAACCCCTTAGGAAAATCTATCTTCCCTTTCCTATATTGAACTACGTCTAACCTGAATTCTCAATAATGAAATACGTAGGCAGCCTTTGTCGGCCTCGATCATCCCTTTAATTATTTCCAACATTCTCCCACTACAAGTGCGGGAACTACTTTTGACATGATTCCTGCCTCAAGGGGATACGTAGGCGCCATAACGATTCGGTCATATCACTCATGAAATGGAAACCAGGGCATAATTTTTGAGAAAGGAATATCAAAAATTCCAAAGGCGAAGATCGTCCTCCAAACAAGTTAGAATACAGAATATGCTGAAGGGAAACCAAAACGAATATCGAGAAAGAATCTCATAATCCCCACAGAGTCTCAAGTCCCTTGCCAATAGAGTGAGATTCATCGAAAAAACTTTCACTGGGGCAGAAATTTTGAGGAAGACCTCAAAATTTCCACCAGGCTTCATTCAAGATTTCAAAATTAAGCTTCGAAGAGTTCCCCAACACCGAGGGATCAGAATTTTCTTCAAAAATCCCCAGTTATAACAAAGTCTGAGGGGGATTAATCCCTAGCTATGATAGGTTTTTGAAAAAATTATTTCAAACTCCCCAGCTAGGATGACAAAGGATCTCCTGAGTCATCCAACGGTATGTCAGAAATGTCAAGGCCTCGAGTAAAGGACATTCATTGAGCTAGCACATCACATGACGGGCAAAGACTTTTTCAAAGTATCCTTTTTCAAAAACTTTGTTTTCCAAAGAACTTGTTTGCAAAATCTCTACAACAGATTAGTTTTACTCCTTTATAATTTGACTTTGTCTTATGTCTACCTTGACCCAGGGAGTTGAGGAACGACGAGTACCCGAGAATGGAAAGCATCCATAAAAGACAAAGCAAGGAGCAGAAGATCAAAGGAGGTCAACACAGATCAGTTTCACAAAAATCTAACATTTTTTCTGTGGATGAAGGTTGTCCCAAAAAGTATGTTAAGAAATCAATCCCATATTATCCAACGTGTTCAAAGAGATGCAATAAGACCAGATGCCTCGAGTTTGGAGATAAAATCTTAAAGAGTGGAAAGGAGCCAAAGAGGCAAAAGTCCCAAGAGCGGTCAAGTCTTCCTTATGTTCGCAAGAACTACTAAATAAAGAGGGATCAACATCATCCTCGAGTCCCCAAGAAAATCAAGACATTTTACGTCAACTCCAATTGGAACACCAAATGAGAGATCGACAACATTCTCCGCCAATCCCCAGCAAGTCAGAAAGCACCACGAATAGATAATGTCCAGAAATGGTACTTGTGGTTGTCCCCAAAAATGGGCACGACCATTTCATTCACATTTGAAACAAAAGTTATTTTGATTAGATTTATAGACATTGTCTTTAAAGTTTTCAAGTTTGACTGTGGTCGCTGGTAAAAGAGACGTTGTGTCTACTAATTATTTTCCCTGAGCACAGGTACACACAAAGGAGTCAATAGGACAACATAAAAATCAAAGGTGATGTTTTCTGAAACTGCTACACACACCATTGCATGATCATCCATGTCATATTTTGCATGTCGAGAGGACCATGTCAAGAGGACCATATAATTTTTGCATGTCAAGAGGACCATGTCATATTGTGCATGTCGAGAGAACCATGTCATATTCGCATGTGAAGAGGACCATGTCGCAAGGACCATCATCATCATTAATACCGCAGATATATTTGTTGCGAATATGATGTCCCTCTACCAGCCAATTTCAAAGATGATGACATTCTGAGGCATTCTTAAGTTGCACTGGCTGCGCGGGATCGACCCAATAGCATATTTATATCTAATATCACGTGAGACAGAGGAGTCTGACGTTGAGGATATGTTTGCCTCACTATGATTATTATGCCAACTCTAGCATTCAGCCTATTTATATCTGATATCGCGTGAGACAGTGGAGTCTAATGTTGAGGATATTACCATTTATTATGTATGGCTTTCAACATATTTATATCCAATATCGCGTGACACAGAGGAGTCTGACATTGAGGATATATTTGCTTCACTATCATTATTATGCCAAGACTGGCATTCAGCATATTTATATCTGATATCGTGTGAGACGGAGGAGTCTGACATTGAGGATATATTTGCTTCCTTATTATTATGCCACGTCTAGCATTCAGCATAGTTATATCTGATATCGCATGATACGGAGGAGTCTGACGTTGAGGATGTATTTGCTTCCTTATTATTATTCAAGTCTGGCATTCAGCATATTCATATCTGATATCGCGTAAGACAATGGAGTCTAATGTCGAGGATATTTATGCACCCTTATTTATCATCGCATAGAGACAACGAAGTCTTGCTCCAAAGGATATTTATACATTTGAGAGTATCGATCGCCAGAAGTTGCAGCTACATTTCATAGCATGGAAAAGGCCTTGTCACCCCCGATGATCAAAAAATGTTCACCACCAAGGACGAAAGCATATAGTCTTAAGGATGTCTATAAGATTCCATCCAAATCGGACGATGAACTGGATCTCCCAAAATTGGAAGGACAAAGGTCATCTGTAAGCCACAACAATGTCCAAAATTTGATAGTGTGCAAGATCGCCCAAAACTTGACAGACTAAGAGTTATCTGTAAGATGCAGTGATATCTGAAAACAGATAGTGTGCAATATTTCCCAAAGAATTAACAGCTTAAGGGTAATGCGTAAGTCATAATAACATCAAAAATTGGATAAAGTGCAAGACTACAAAAAAATTGATAGTCCAAGGGTTATCTATAAGCCGCGACATATCCACGTTTATATTGTGCAGAACTACACAAGGGCTAGAAATTCAAGGGAAATCTGTAAGTCGCATTACATCAAAGATCGGATAAAAGTGCAGGATTACCCAAAACTAGCAATTCGAAGGACATCTGTAAGCCGCATATATCCAAAGTCGGATGATGTGCAAGCTTACTCAAAGTTGATAAATTAAAGGCATCTGTATTCCGCCTCTATTCAAAGTCGAATGATGTGCTAGATTACCCAAAGCCTAAAAATTCAAGGAATATACATTAGTTGCGTAAATACAAATTATGCCTCTATTCAAAGTTGAATGATGTGCTAGATTACCCAAAGCCTAAAAATTCAAGGAATATACATTAGTTGCGTCAATACAAATTATGCATAAGACTTATCCCCAGAGACATACGCAAAGACTAATGTCAAAACCCACAAAGGCTATTACGTTCAAGAGAACACCACAAATGGTTACGAGGACTATTACATTGCAATGACTACGAAAGTCATCATATTCAAAGATCACCATATTCAACCGCCATAGAGTTGGATTATCTAACACTTTTAAGCAACAATAATGGGAATGCGCAAAGTGTTCAAGCCGTAACAATGGGAATGCGCAAAGTGTTCAAGTCGCAAAATCAGGAATGCGCACCAAGTAAAACACTGCCTAGTCACTATAAATGGTTAAGAGGACAGTTAGATTTCAAAGGGCTACAATGGTCTTCATATTCAAAGATCATCTCGTTTAACCGCTGCAAAGGCAATCCTATCCGATAGATACAAAGGCTATCGTGTTTATTTGTCATGAAACTCATTATTTCCCAAGGCAGAGACAACAAAGGATGACATCTTCTTCAGGAAACAACAAATATGAAAATGAGGTACAAAGCTATCTCCCCTTATCGAGTTACTTATCTACTAACAAATTTTGTTTCAACATATTTCTAAGAACATCTAAGAGGATGAAAATCTCAAACCAGAACAACAGGTATGAAATATATCAAATGGACATCATAACATGGGATTCGAATGTAATCCCAGGATGAGGTATGGCAAAAAGACTACCTCCCTGAATAGAATTTTGTTACTACTAACAATTTTGTTTTGAAATATTATCGAGAGAGTCCGAGAAGGATGAAATTCTCAAAGCAAAACCACAGGTGCGGACTACACCAAAAGGGGCACATCACAATGTGGAACTTTTTCTTAGCAGTGAACTGGGGCATAGTCCGAAGAGGAATACCAAACTCTTTGGACGCGAGCAAGGAATGACTTTTCACAACCATCAAACCACACCTCTATTTGAAGGCATATAGGTATTTCCTATCATTGGGTCTTATTTTCACAACCAGAGTATTTTTTTGAACTCACGCTGGAAGCAATACTCCTTCTCTTCAAATCCGGGTGACAATACACCTCGAGTTTTGGAAATTATGTCCAGGTAAAATCTTATATATGGGTCTGAGTGCACCACATTCATATTTGAGAGTTTACAAGCCTCTTTTCTATAAATCAAATTATTCGTCACTCATCCCGACCCAAAGGTTGTCTTAACATAAAGATTACTATTTCTACCAATCGAGTCTAACTATAAGTAGCCTGATTCCTCGAGTGTCAGGATATGTAGGAGGGCTCTATGTTGAAAACTTGGTTTCATTCCAAACCCCCCTAATCCTCTTAATCCCCAGCTTTCTGGTCTCTTCGTACTATGAAATTGGGATAGTTTGGATTTTTTTTTAAAAATCATGCGTAAAATCAAGCGCCTCGAACAACAAATGGCCTGAATTCTCATGTAACCTGGGATATGTATGAAACTCGATACCGGAGTTCGGCCATGATTCCTTGACATTTATGCCAGAATCAACTGCTTCCTGAAGATGAATCTGTGGTCGGATAAAATTGGGGACGTCAATTTCCTTTACCCAGGGTTCTTTACATCCACCGTACCCAAAGGGAGGGGCAGTTGTTGACACCCAATTTTTACCCTTCACATTCCTAATTAATATTTGAGCTTCTATTATTTTAAAACAATTTTGAAATAATTGTTTATTTTTATAAGACTTTAAACGTTTTCAAAATTAATTAGTGGCTATTTCAGTATTTTTTAGGTGAAAATGTATACTCTATATTTTATTATTTAAGAGTATATGAATTTTACTTAAAGAAGTATTTTGAAATTTGTTTAAAGTGAAAACCTTGTTTAAAGTTCAAAATGTGCTCCATTTTTCTCAAAAGTGATTTTAAAAATCAAGAAATAATTGTATGAGTATTTCTTTGATTTTAAATAAGTCAATTATGTTTAATAAGATGATTGTATGTTTGTTAGTATAATTATTCTTAATTGTTAGATATGGAAGCTCTTTTTATTAATTAAAATTTTCATTAGTTCATTTCAATTTTGGTCGAAGCTCTTTAATTTATTAAATTTGACCATGTTTTAAATTTAATTTGGCTAGCCTTTGAATTAAATCCGGCCAAATTTGCAAACATATGTGGACAATTCCTAAATAAATTTTAATTTCTCCTCTTTTCAGCCAACTTACCCAACAACTCAAAAACCCGCCCAGCCAAACAAATCATTTCCCTAAGCCCAATTTCTAATCACAAGCCCGTCCCAACTCCTATATACTCCCTCTATCAGCAAATATATACTCAATACACCTCACACATACAAAACATACCGCTTTATATTTCCCCAAATGCCTCATGCGACTCCATTTCCCAAAGAAAGAACGCGTAGTACCTCCAATGCGCCCAGTACACCCCTGTACTCCTTATTCTCTTCCTCTCCTCTCATAAAACCCAACCAATCCCTATCATTTCAACCCCAAATGACAATGAAAATAGCTTTAACAGCTTCACAGCGCCCAAACTCTGTTAAAATTCCCAAACGTCGTCCAGTCCTCCGTCCAAAATTGAGCTGTCAAAGTTAAGAAGCTTGTAGAAGTGGCTAGGTGGCATTCCTTCCGCAAAATTGATGGATCTTGTACAAATTCGTACATGATTCTTTCTAGCCAAGCTTATCCATTTGAGAATTTGAATTTCCTCAAGAAATATCCCAGAAAACCCCTTTTGTCCCCCCCCCCCATTTTCAGACCTAAGATCCCTATAAATAGCCCCTTCTTATTCATTGTGAGGGGCTGGCTTTTGATATCCTGAGGTTTGTGGAGAACCATTCTCTAAATCTCAAAACGGAACAAAGGTTTTAGAGAAATTATACGCTAAAAGTCTAATACCAACGAAGTCGTTGTGAACTCAGGCGGTGGAAGAAAAATTCTGGCTTAGCTTCATCATCCCAGTCGCTGCCCAAAAATAGGTAACCTTTCCATTTGACTCTCTTTTCTTTTCTTTTAATTTATTATTTAAATCTAGGTTGGTTTTCAGACTGGTCTTGTTTGACAATACTTGTGTAGTGTGTAAGAATTTAGGAAAATGTTAGAGTTCTGTTTTGTGGGTTAAAGCCGATGCTAATTTTCCTAAAAATTTTGGAAATCAGAATTGGTATTGTTTATTGTTCCATGACTATTTATGTACTCATGTAAGTGTTGCCTTGTGTTGGTTTAAGGATTTCACTCAAATAACTAGTTTATTAAGCATAAAAATTGGTTGTTTCAAGAACGAGTTTGGGTGTGTTTTGGTTTAATTCACTGGTCTTGTTTCTCTGATGTGGTTCTTGGTTCTTGTGTGTTCAAGCTTTGTCTAAGCATGATTGTTCTCTGTTTTTAGCAAATCTTTATGAAAGTGTTTAGGCTCTTTTCATTATGAATGAAGCATGAATGGTTTAATATGTTAACTGTATCTTGACCAACCTATGTTAACATGCTTGAATTCCGTGTCTTGTCCGTCACAAGGTTTAGTTTAGCTCGGATTGCATTTGCTTGATTCTCTTCTCCCTTCCCTTATTTGACCCCATTAATGTAAATACTAAGTCCTTCAAGGCATATAAACCATATAATTGCTCGCTTCTTATTGTGGTTTCATCAAGGATGAACTATTTTCTATAAGCTTCAAGAAAAGTTACTTGATCCTTTCATTATTGATCGAAGTATCGAGAAGCATTAGTCTAGCCCATTAACCCTATCCCTTGTAACAACATGTGTTTAAATAGCATGTGAGTCTACATCTGACCGTCTTTACCTTGCATTTCTTTTGGTTGCAACACTAACATAATCTCTTGAAGTTCATCTTTGGAATAAGTTTAAAGCTATTTATGTTTGGATTAGATTCATTTAAGGTGTTGTTTCACTTCTCCTAGGTATATTAATCATTGAATCTCTTTATTTAGAAAGCTGAATCAGTGGCCTGCTGGAAAATTTATATGAGGGGAATAAATTTTTGAAATGATCTTTGTATGCTAAAATGAACTGATCTTTGCAACTAGTAATGTATTAGTTGATTTCAATAATAATTGTATGGCGTTAAAGAGCATGCCGGCCTGATAACTAGTTGTTTTCTTGTCGCAACTGTTTGTTTTGAGGAGTGACGAGTTTTACATCTGATTTCGTCTCTCTTTGCTTTGTTGATTTTGTTTGACCAACTAATGGCCATGTAAATTTTCTCCTACTAAAACTTGAACTACGGGTTTAGTATCGACCTAAGCTTTTTTTTTACTAAACCAGTCCCACATTGGTTTTTAAAACACTATTTCCTTCAGGAGATATATTAAACCGTGGCTTGGCTTTCCTTAAAGAATTAAAAGGCGTTCTTCTAAAATTGAATGTTTCGACTTTGCAATTTGGTTTCCTTTACAGATAAGTGTAGCCATATCCAGTAGTGGTAGCATGTCCTCTCGAAGGGTTTAAAAGTTGTTGCATTTTAGATATTTAGGACCAGTTAATTACATGCTATCAGTTAGTTAATTACTTCTCGATATTTTGAGCCAAAAATGTTTTATGCTATAAGAATGTACGCTACATTTGACCATTTTGTTACTGCCTTTTGAGTATTTGGCTGCTACATATATATTGAAAAATTGATAGTTAATTTCTTCCAAGATTAGTGATTCTACTTCTTCTTAGTCATTGATCTCCTTACCCTTTTTGGCAAAGCAATTTCATCATGTCCGACGACTAGTTAAATCAGTAACATATCAGTGATGTGTGTTTCGAAATGTCTTTCTGCCTATTTATGACACTGTTTCCTTAAGCTCACTTCTCTTACACATAAATGTCTTCCAGTAAATCCATATAAAATGTGTGGAACATTCGATTTGTTGATTGCTTGAGTATGTTGAACTTTGTATATATTTTAGGAAGATTATGTGGAATGCTCAATGAAACAACTGGGCACTAGTCTCTTTTCTAACGTTAGATCATGCTAAGACATGAATTTCATATGCTTGGGCAGGGATAAATGCTCATTTTTCTTTGTTGTTTACCTGAATGTTCCCCCCTCAAACCAGCTTAAAACCATTTCATTCATGAATTCATTAAGACTGAAATGATTAAACAATTTGATTATTTTAAGCTATGATTATGGACGTGTGGTCATTCTTTTATCTCTTCTATGCATGAACTCTCTCAATCGGGGCCACCCGATCCTTTCGTTTGCATATCCGTTTGGGTCAAAATCCCAACACTTTTTAAGTCGACCTCATCGAACGAAGGAAGCAAATGAACGGATTGAATTTGGAGAAAATGGGCCTTTTGGCCCATTACGTAAAGCAGCAGCAGCCAGCCCAAAATTGGGCTGAAATCTAAAGTAGCAACAGTCAGCCCAATCGGGCAGAAATTAAAGGAAATTGGACTCAAAGTCCAAGTATTGCAAGTGATGGGTCAAAAGCCCACAAACTAGAATAGGACAGGGTTTCATGGACCAAAAGTCCATTAGTTAAGACAAGGAGCTTAATTTCTTCTCTTTCCCTTTAAACTCTTTATATATTGTTTAGTTAGATTTATTTGTATAATTTAGATTCTAACAGTTTAAGGTAGTTGATTTATCCCCAAACGGGTAAAACATTTCTCTGATTAAATTTGTTTAAATTGTTTTACCACTTCCTTCATGTGAAAAATGAATTTTTTCAAAAGACAATCATGTTTTTCTTTTCGTTAAAAAAATGAACTCTTTTATGTGCTTTCTCTTCAAAAAATCAGTCCTTCTTTTATCAAGTCATGATCCTTATATTTTCAAACAATAAAACTTTCCTTTTAAAATTAGTCAAAAATAAGTTATGTTTTCAAACAAGTCCGGTTAACCGCGAGTTAGCAGATGTTTCGAGATCTTTAAAAACCTTCACGAAACATTAATTTGAACCCTTACCCAAAATCTCAAAAAAATTCTAAGTCTTTATCTGTTTTAGACTTTGAAAATTTTACAAGTTTTTCTTGGTCTTACTTTTATAAAACTAAGTGGCGACTCTTACTTTTATTTGAAATTCTTTTAAAACTTTAACTTGGTTTTCGAAATGAATTTTCAAATAGTCGAAACAGAAACCATTGTTTCCCGTAAAACAGCTCCAAAATGGGAAAACGGCCATAACGATAAAACGAATGGCAAGGGCACCGAACCACCAGTCCCAACAAGCCAAAAATGACTTGGGGCCGCTAAAGGAAGGTTCTAATAGTACAAAGAAGGCACAAATAAAAAAATGACCGGAAGGTTCATTACACAAATCAACTTAAAGAAGGGAAAAATACATAAATAATAGAGAAAAATGATGAAATTGATGTTCTCCTGCCTCCATAGCGGCTCAAATCACTCCATAGGTAAAAAGTTCTAAAAATAATCATTCTCTATCTCCTTTTTTCCAAAATGATCTCCTAAAGATAATATATATAGGTTTTTTTTTGGGAGGAGGGGGAGGGGGATTGGGTTGATTATCCTTCTAAAAAATAAGTTGTCCAAAAGCTTCCCAAGTTTGCACTATGAGGACGCCCTGTGCAGTGCAATGGGCCATTTTTCCAGCCTCCATGCTTCTTCTGCCCAAGTGTACTATGGGAGCATCTAGGGCCCTTTCGTAGTTTTCAAATATTTTTTCTTGTTTTTCCTCCATTAAGCCTCCGTCTTGATCTACTATCCAAATGGACATACTACGGATCATCATCCTCAACTCCTACTCAGACTTCAACATTCCAATATCACTCCATTATGCTTCAAATCCATGCAAATTACATTATTATTCAACCCACACACTAGGATAAGCTACGTAAGCATATTTCACATAAAGTAAGCTCAAAATCATATTAAAACAAGTAAAATATAAGGCAAATTATAGCATTAAATCATGACATTTATACTCACATCATTGCACTAACAGAAAAACCTATTAGCATGACACATTACTACTAATAGAACATAAAACACCCAAAAAGTAATCTCTCCACCCCACACTTAAAAATTTGCATTTTGTGCATTGTTGAAATATAATATAAGGGTACAAAGGACTCCCTGAATGGCCCAACAATGAAGCAATAACACTGTAACACCCCGTACACGTATCCAGCTATCCAAGATAAAAACTTCAGAAATGTACAAAGTTCCAGGGACTACGGGTCCAAACGATGACTCATCGTTCAAACGACGGGTCTGTCCTTTTGACTCGTGGAATGTATTCAAAGGATTTACATTTTTCCAAGTCCCCTTCAGGAACTATGAGTCAAGTCTACGACTCGTCATTGGAACGATGAGTCATAGTCTTGAGTCATGGTTTGACCAAGTCAGCCCAGCTCCCTGTGAACGATGACTCCATTTGATGACTCATCATCACTTCTACAGGTCCGTCCTGTTGACCTGTAGAAGTGAAGGTGCAACTTGAAATTCCCAGATGAGTTCTACGACTCCAGACGATGAACCATCAACCAAACCATGACTCAGAGACTGAGTCGCGGTCACTGAAAGTCGACCAATATCCAGCTTTTTCCCAATTAATTCTTAGGGGTATTTTTGTCATTTCTCACCCTATTATGTATTAAGTGAAGTCATTTTGACTACTTATAGAAGGTTTTTCACCCATATTACCCCAAGTCCCTCTTAAGTTCATCATTCTTCACTCAAAGAGGAAAATTGCTCTCAAGCTCAAGTCTTCAAGCTCCAAGTCAAGTCTCCTAATTCTTTTCCAATCAAGTGCGTAATCTTCCACCAAGGTATGTGGGTTTCTAACAATGGGTTCCTTTCACCCTTGTGCCCAAATTCCCCAATTCTTATTTTGAATTATGAAGATATGAAATTAGGGTTTTGATCCAAAAATTAGGGAAAGTTTATGAAATCAGTTTCTATGTTTAAATTCATGGTTTCTTCTTTATTACTCATGATTTAAGTATGATTCTCTTATTGATTTTAAAATCCCAAGCTTGAAAGTTTATTTATAGAATGAAACTATGAAATTGCATGTTTTCAAGAGAAACTTGGCATGATTAGATATCATGGCCTTTATGTATTTATGAAATTGCATGCCTAATTCATCAATTATGAATAGAGAAAGAAAAGCATATGTTTGAATTATGGATATGCTAAGCTTATGAACTATGATATGAAAGTTGCATGATACCCGATGTGTTTTCATGCTTTATGTATAAGATTTGGCATGAGAGTATGCCTTTATGATTATGAGCTACACGTGCATGTTTTGGGAGTAGTATTTAGAACTGAGAGGACGGGGTGAGAGAACCCTTAGTCCTATAAACTACGTTGCCAGCGTAGGTTATGATATGATATGATATGTGCTTTAAAGGCTTATGAGAGTGGATACACGTCTTTATGTATGGTGTCCTTTCCTTAGCGGGACATAGGACAACTTTGCCAACTAGGGTTATATAGTTGGATATGGTAACTTGTTCCTTGGCAGGGTTCAAAGTCAGCTTTGCTAACTGGGGTTATACAGTTAGATTCCATGTAGCACATATGGTCTCATGTCGGTTATATGAAACTCCCGTAGGTTATGTTTTCAAGTTTTCTAAGCTTTATAAACTTTCTTATGAAACATCATCTTGAAGTTGGATTTTGCCATATGACTTAGCTTTTCATGTTGATATATTTTCATGATACTTTACTACATATGAATTATGGTTAAGTACCCTTTTTAAGCATTTTTTCCTTACTTATGCATGTCTTACATACTTAGTAAATTCCATAGTACTAACGCATATTGCGCTGCATCCTTTTATGATGCAGACTCAGGTACCACTTCTCAGCTTCTTGGCTAGAGTCTCAGGCCACTTCCTTAGTCAGATGTGGTGAGTCCTCATGGTAAGAGGACTAGTTATGCTTTTCCTTATGTTAGCTTTACTTTTATACTCCGAGTCAGCTAGGGTCTTGTCCTAGCAACTCTTATGTTATGACTAGAGGCTTTCAGACATAGTTTGTATTAGAGTTCCCCTTTTTTATATTATATGTTATGTGGCCCTTAGACCCTTATTGATGTTTCCTTATTGGGTTTCCATATTATTCTTCCGCTTATCTTTTGTTATGCTTGAGAATGTTATGACCAAAGGTTAGCTTGGGATCCTTGTGGTCTCGAGTCCCGGGTTATGTCAGGGGGTAACCTCGGGGTGTGACAAACACTTATGTCTGGAAGTACTCAGACTTCACCCCAAACACCAGTTTCTTGTGAGGTACCCCACACTTTGTTCCAATTATCTTGCTCCTATATGCATATGACCTATGATTTTCTTTCATACTCATATTCCTACAAAACTGAAAACAACTACAAAAATAATATATAAAGAAAATTAAAATAAAACAATATAGTTGGGTTGCCTCCCAAACAGTGCTTGATTTTATATTGTGGCATGATGATACCTCATAACCACTCACTCATCTTCTAAAATTATTGATGTCTTTCCTTTATCTACATCATCAGCCCAGCAGTGTTTCACTTTCTGTCCCTTTTACCATGAAGTGAGTACTATCATCTAGATGTCATAATACCACTGCTCTGTGCATTATACTTCTTACTCCGTCAGATGGATCAGACCACATAGACCTTAGCTTTCCGAGGAAAAGCCTCAGTAAAGAGTTGAACACTAAAACCATTTCACCTTATACAAAATTCCATGGCAAAATATTCTTGTCATGCCACTTCTTTGTTTTCTCTTCATATAGCTTGCATATTTCCTCTCTTCATGGACCAAAAGTCCATTAGTTAAGACAAGGGGCTTAATTTCCTCTCTTTCCCTTTAAACTCTTTATAAATTGTTTAGTTAGATTTATTTGTATAATTTAGACTCTAACAGTTTAATGTAGTTGATTTATCCCCAAACAGGTAAAACATTTCTCTAATTAAATTTCTTTAAATTGTTTTACCACTTCATTCATGTGAAAAATGAATTTTGTCAAAAGACAATCATGTTTTTCTTTTCGTTAAAAAAATGAACTCTTTTATGTGTTTTCTCTTCAAAAAATCAGTCCTTCTTTTATCAAGTCATGATCCTTATATTTTCAAACAATAAAACTTTCCTTTTAAAATTAGTCAAAAATAAGTTATGTTTTCAAGCAAGTCCGGATAACTGCGAGTTAGCGGATGTTTCGAGATCTTTAAAAACCTTCACGAAACAATAATTTGAACCCTTACCCAAAATCTCAAAAAAATTCCAAGTCTTTATCTGTTTTAGACTTTGAAATTTTTACAAGTTTTTCTTGGTTTTAATTTTATAAAACTAAGTGGCGACTCTTACTTTTATTTGAACTTGTTTTGAAACATTAACTTGGTTTTCGAAATAAATTTTCAAATAGTCGAAACAAAAACCATTGTTTCCCGTAAAAGAGCTCTAAAATGGGGAAACGGCCATAACGATAAAACGAATGGAAAGGGCACCGAACCACCAGTCCCAACAAGCCATAAATGACTTGGGGCCGCTAAAGTAAGGTTCTAATAGTACAAAGAAGGCACAAATAAAAAAATTACCATAAGGTTCTTTACACGAATCAACTTAAAGAAGGGAAAAAAACATAAATAATAGAGAAAAAAGGATGAAATTGATGTTCTCCTGCCTCCACAGCGGATCAAATCACTCCATAGGTAAAAAGTTCTAAAAATAATCATTCTCTATCTCCTTTTTTCCAAAATGATCTCCTAAAGATAATATATATAGGTTTTTTTTTGGGAGGAGGGGGAGGGGGTTGGGTTGATTATCCTTCTAAAAAATAAGTTGGTCCAAAAGGTTCCCAAATTTGCACTATGGGGACGCCCTGTGCTGTGCAATGGGCCATTTTTCCAGCCTCCATGCTTCTTCTTCCCAAGTGTACTACGGGAGCATCTAGGGCCCTTCCGTAGTGCATTTTTCAAATCTTTTTTCTTGTTTTTCCTCCATTAAGCCTCCGTCTTGATCTACTATCCAAATGGAAATACTCCGGATCATCATCCTCAGCTCCTACTCAGACTTCAAATTCCAATATCACTCCATTATTCTTCAAATCCATGCAAATTACATTATTATTCAACCTACACACTAGGATAAGCTACGTAAGCATATTTCACATAAAGTAAGCTCAAAATCGTATTAAAACAAGTAAAATATAAGGAAAATTATAGCATTAAATCATGACATTTATACTCACATCATTGCACTAACAGAAAAACCTGTTAGCATGACACATTACTACTGATAGAACATAAAAGCACCCAAAAAGTAATCTCTCCACCCCACACTTAAAAATTTGCATTCTGTCCATTGTTGAAATATAATATAAGGGTACAAAGGACTCCCTGAATGGCCCAACTATGAAGCAATAACACTGTAACACTCCGTACACGTATCCAGCTATCCAAGATAAAAACTTCACAAATGTACAAAGTTCCAGGGACTACGGGTCCAAACGATGACTCATCGTTCAAACGACGGGTCTGTCCTTTTGACTCGTGGAATGTATTCAAAGGATTTACATTTTTCCAAGTCCCCTTCAGGAACTATGAGTCAAGTCTACGACTCGTCATTGGAACGATGAGCCGTAGTCTTGAGTCATGGTTTGACCAAGTCAGCCCAGCTCCCTGTGAACGATGACTCCATTTGATGACTCATCATCACTTCTACAGGTCCGTCCTGTTGACCTGTAGAAGTGAAGGTGCAACTTGAAATTCCCAGATGAGTTCTCCGACTCCAGACGATGAACCATCAACCAAACCATGACTCAGAGACTGAGTCATGGTCACTGAAAGTTGAACAATTTCCAGCTTTTTCCCAATTAATTCCTAGGGGTATTTTGGTTATATCCCACCCTATTATGTATTAAGTGAAGTCATTTTGAATACTTTTAGAAGGGTGAAAACCCATATTACCCCAAGTCCCTCTTAATTTCATCATTCTTCAGTCAAAGAGGAAAATTGCTCTCAAGCTCAAGTGTCCAAGCTCCAAGTCAAGTCTCCTAATTCTCTTCTAATCAAGTGGGTAATCTTCCACCAAGGTATGTGGGTTTCTAACAATGGGTTCCTTTCACCCTTGTGCCCAAATTCCCCAATTCTTATTTTGAATTATGAAGATATGAAATTAGGGTTTTGATCCAAAAATTAGGGAAAGTTTATGAAATCAGTTTCTATGTTTAAATTCATGGTTTCTTCTTTATTACTCATGATTTAAGTATGATTCTCTTATTGATTTTAAAATCCCAAGCTTGAAAGTTTATTTATAGAATGAAACTATGAAATTGCATGTTTTCAAGAGAAACTTGGCATGATTAGATATCATGGCCTTTATGTATTTATGAAATTTCATGCCTAATTCATCAATTATGAATAGAGAAAGAAAAGCATATGTTTGAATTATGGATATGCTAAGCTTATGAACTATAATATGAAAGTTGCATGATACCCGATGTGTTTTCATGCTTTATGTATAAGATTTGGCATGAGAGTATGCCCTTATGAATAAGATTTGGCATGAGAGTATGCCTTTATGATTATGAGCTACACGTGCATGTTTTGGGAGTAGTATTTAGAACTGAGAGGACGGGGTGAGAGTACCCTTAGTCCTATAAACTACGTTGCCAGCGTAGGTTATGATATGATATGATATGTGCCTTAAAGGCTTATGAGAGTGGATCCATGTCTTTATTTATGGTGTCCTTTCCTTAGCGGGACATAGGACAACTTTGCCAACTAGGGTTATATAGTTGGATATGGTGACTTATTCCTTGGCAGGGTTCAAAGTCAGCTTTGCTAACTGGAGTTATACAGTTAGATTCCATGTAGCACATATGGTCTCATGTCGGTTATATGAAACTCTCGTAGGTTATGTTTTCAAGTTTTCTAAGCTTTATAAACTTTCTTATGAAACATCATCTTGAAGTTGGATTTTGCCATTTGACTTAGCTTTTCCTGTTGATATCTTTTCATGATACTTTACTACGTATGAATTATGGTTAAGTACCCTTTTTAAGCATGTTTTCCTTACTTATGCATGGCTTACATACTTAGTACATTCCATAGTACTATTGCGCTGCATCCTTTTATGATGCAGACTCAGGTACCACTTCACAGCTTCTTGGCAAGAGTCTCATGCCACTTCCTTAGTCAGATGTGGTTAGTCCTCATGGTACGAGGACTAGTTATGCTTTTCCTTATGTTAGCTTTACTTTTATACTCCGAGTCAGCTAGGGTCTTGTCCTAGCAACTCTTATGTTATGACTAGAGGCTTTAAGACATAGTTTGTATTAGAGTTCCCCTTTTTGATATTGTATGTTATGTGGCCCTTAGACCCTTATTGATGTTTCCTTATTGGGTTTCCATATTATGCTTTCGCTTATCTTTTGTTATGCTTGAGAATGCTATGACCAAGGGTTAGCTTGGGATCCTTGTGGTCTCGAGTCCCGGGTTATGTCTAGGGGGTAACCTCGGGGTGTGACAAACACTTATGTCTGGAAGTACTCAGACTTCACCCCAAACACCAGTTTCTTATGAGGTACCCCACACTTTGTTCCAATTATCTTGCTCCTATATGCATATGACCTATGGTTTGCTTTCATACTCATATTCCTACAAAACTGAAAACAACTACAAAAATAATATGTAAAGAAAATTAAAATAAAACAATATAGTTGGATTGCCTCCCAAACAGTGCTTGATTTTATATTGTGGCATGATGATACCTCATAACCACTCACTCATCTTCTAAAATTATTGATGTCTTTCCTTTATCTACATCATCAGCCCAGCAGTGTTTCACTTTCTGTCCCTTTTACCATGAAGTGAGTACTATTATCTAGATGTCATAATACCACTGCTCTGTGCATTATACTTCTTACTACCTCAGATGGATCGGACCACATAGACCTTAGCTTTCCGAGTAAAAGCCTCAGTCAAGAGTTGAACACTAAAACCATTTCACCTTATACAAAATTCCATGGCAAAATATTCTTGTCATGCCACTTCTTTGCTTTCCCTTCATATAGCTTGCCAACATCAAATTCATGTTCAAATGCTTAATGGACCCATATGCTTTATGCTTCAATTCTGCAGGTAAGTTACATGCTTTACCATAAGCCAAATGGTAAGAAGGCGTATCTATGTTGGGTCTTGTATGCAATCTTGTAAGCCCATAAATTATTATCAAGCTTAATGGCCCAATCCTTTTGTTGCGCATTTATGACTTACTCCATGATCTGCTTAATTTCTCTGATTGATATATCCACTCGCCCCTCGTCTGTGGAGGGTAAGCAGTTGCTACTTTGTGGCATACCCCATATTTATCCAATATCAATGCTCTAGAGGTGCTTAATCTTTAGAAAATGGTCTTCCGCACAAATTGCACAACAACTTTTGCATTATTGGTAGCAAGAACAATTGCTTCAACCCACCTGGACATATAATTTGCAGCCACTAAAATGTATTCATTTCTAAAGGAATGTGGGAACGGCCCCATAAAATCAATGTCCCAGACATAAAAAATTTCCACCTCCAATATAATTTGTAGTGGCATCTAATGCCTTCTAGAAATACGCCCCCTTCTTTGACACTTGTCACAACTTTTAACAAACTTGTATACATCATTAAAATGAGTAGTCCAAAAGAAACCATATTGGAGTACCTTTATAGTTGTTTGATCACCACTATGATTTCCCTCATAAGTAGAAGCATGAAAACTTTCTAATATGTGCTACATCTCACCTTGTGGAATGCATCATCTGAACTTGGTCGGGTCCCTATTTGAAAAAGTACAACTCATCCCATATATAGAAATAGGAATCATAAATAAGTTGTTTTATTTGCTAAAAACTCAATCCAAGTGGGTACACACTGCTTACGAGTAGATTTACTATGTAGGCATACCAAGGAAACTCATTGATACTTAGAGAAAAAAGTTTCTCATCGGGAAATTCTTCTCTTATCACTTTACCTTCATCCATCGGATCTCTGCCTTCCAAGTGTGATAGATGATCTCTAGTTGATTTTCACATCCCTTTTGGTCTCGAACTTCTAGATCAAAATCGTGAAGTAACAAGATCCATCGAAATAGCCTATGCTTGGCATTCTTCTTTGCAAAAAGATATCTAAGAGATGCATGATCATTATTAACCACTACTTTAGTCCCAACTAAGTGTCACGACCTAGAATCGGTCCATGATGGTACCTACTAAAAACCCTAGTAGTCAAGCCAACCCAAGAACATGATATTATAAATAAATACTAAAATAGAAGAAGCAGAAACAAGATATTAATAACATAAGGGCTATCAACATAGACATATACGAAATGATATAAAAAAATACCATAGGCCCTAAAGAGACCAAGGAAGATGGAATATACAAAAACCAAAGTCGGACCTGGTGTCATCGATAAAAGATCGTCTAAGTATAGAAATGGTGATACTCAATGTTCTGATGTCTTCAAAAATACAAAATATAGACATTATTAAAATAGCTAAAGCAGTAAAATCATTGGATACTAGGAGCTCACCGTGATTCGTATAGCAGCTGACATCAAATGAGTGGATGGTCAATGAGGGTGGCTTATACTAGGTGCTGCATCAGAAAAAGATGCAGATATGTAGTATGAATACCAAAACACAGGGTACTCAATGCGCATCATAGGCCGACCAAGCTCAAAATAAAATATATAATATAAGAGACAAGAAAGTAAACTAGCTATCGGGATACACTTAAATCTAGTTATCACTAGAAAACTGAAATTAAAAAATAATTGGCTAACAGTGAAGATAATAATAAGAAAAGCAATAAACCACTCAAAAGTGCATACTAGAGAATGTAATGCAACATGGGATGATATGGTGCAGAATGTGGCCAATGCACGAAAGTAAAAACCCTGAAACGCGATTTGCAGGACGCCCCATAGGCTCCCTGAATCGTCTCGCAGGCTGCCCTGGGGCTCATTAACATATGCAATAAAAGTAAAACCTGGATATATGCTCCTTGGGCCACTTGAAATGATACCTCGAACTCATCAACAGAAAGTAAATGGAGAAAAGGTCCAGAAATATCCCTCGTACTGAGTATAAAAAGTGGTACTTTTCTTTCCTTCTAAAAATAGTAAAACCATGCAGTTCTTTTCTGAAATCTGAAACCATAGTAAGAACAGGAATTTCCATCTCCTAAAACTAAAAATCTCATATCTTTCATTCAACCAGTACCACTATTTGTGCAAATTCATGAATGAACATATGTGTGCCATTAAGAAAAATACATGTGTAAATGTACATATTGTATATCAAACAGGGCAAAGGTACCCTCTAATCAAGAATGACTAACCTCAAACTCTGCCCAAATCCATAGCTATGGCCTCAGGCCCACAAATACACATCAATGGTAGTAAATATGGGAAACAAAATTATAACGCAAAAATAACCATAAAAGTCTACTCTACTATGAATACCCCTTAAGCCTATACTATGGATTCTAGTCTAATATAACGAGGATACAACACCCTAAACTAAGGATAAATACGATAATTCTATTCTACGGTCCCGAGAATTTCCAAATATACAAAAACATAATTTAAGACTAATTCTAACCTAGAACTTACCCTAACGTTCAAGTAACTTATAACATATAAAATCTAGCCCGGCTAAGTCTAAAAGAGGTAAATCGTAACCTACCTCAATGTTGAACTTTAGTTGCGATCCATCACTTGGGAGCCTTTTCCTTTTGAAGTGTCTTAGAATGCTTCCACACTATCATAAATAGAATCTACACGTCAAGAGGCAAAAAATGACACCCAAGTTGCTATTAACAAAATTGGGTCCAAAAATGAGCCTCAGGGCCTTCTTAACAAAACAAAAAACAAATTTCATAATAAAGACACAAACAAGATGAGGGGTGCATGACCCAAATTTGTGTGAAATAGGGAATGAACTCGAACCTCAAATGGTCCAAAAAGCATACTTTAAGCTAAATAGAGCCACTGGGCTTTTTCCCACGGTGACCCTGACGGGCCGTCGGACCTCCGACGCCCATGGGTTAGCCCTTGGAGGATGATTGTAGAATAATTATTATTTTTTGAGTTTTTCTGAGTTCTGGGTTTTAAATGCTTATCTGAGTTCTGGGGTGTTACAATATCTCCTCTTTGGTATCATTTATCCTCGAATAAAGACTAACTAAGTTGAGTTTGGAGGGAAAGAGCTGAAATCCCTACCAACTGAATACTAGAAGCTGATACTTGACTGAGTCTATCTCTAAGGACAAGAAAACATGCTAAAGATACTGGAAAAGCTGGGGAAATATGATATTGAGACTGTCATGCATATGAGGAAACTGAGGGACATGGAGAGGAACTATTACCTCAAACTGAAACTAGATCGGAAGAAAAGAGGTGAGGGTACTTGACTATCATGGTTGCTTTTGTTTCCCAAGTAGCTCCCTCAACTGACTGATTCCTCCACAAAACTTTCACCGAAGCGACTTCCTTTTCCCTCAACCTATGAACCTGGCGGTCAAGAATCTCAATGGGGGATTCCTCATAGGTTAGGCTATATTGATGTTGGATCACCAATACACTTCTTCGACAATGAAATGTGAAAGACTGGATGGACCTCTGTTAGTTCTGCTGGCAACTCTAACTCATAAACCACATTAATAATCCTTTTCAGAATTCTGTAAGGGCCTACATACCAGGGACTGAGCTTCCCTTTCTTGCCAAATCTCATCACACCCTTCATAGGTGACACTTTCAGGAAAACCCAATCATTGATCTCAAACTCTAAGTCCCTTCTCCTCATATATGCGTAGGACTTTTGACGACTATGAGCTGTCTTTAATCTTTCTCTAACAATCTGAACCTTTTCCATGGCTTCATAAACTAAATCTGTCTCAATCAAGGCTGCTTTACCTACTTCAAACCAACCAACTGGTGACCTGCATCTATGCCCATAGAGTGCCTCATATGGGGCCATCTGAATACTGGAGTGAAAACTGTTATTGTAGGCAAACTCTATGAGATATAGGTGATCATCCCAACTACCCTTGAAATCGATCACTCAAGCTCTCAACATGTCTTCTAAGGTCTGGATTGTACGCTCTGCATGACCATCCATCTGCGGATGAAATGTTGTGATGAGATTAACTTGAGTACCAAGACCTTTCTGAAATGATCTCCAGGAATGAGATGTAAACTGAGTACCCCTATCTGAGATTATAGACAAGGGAACCCCATGCAACCTGACTATCTCGCTAATGTAGCGCCTGCCATACTTTTCTACTGAATCTGTAGTTTTAACCACTAGGAAATGGGCTAATTTGGTCATCCTGTCCACAATCACCCAAATTGAGTCATGTTGTTGGAGAGTACAAGGCAAACCTGTAACGAAATCCATATTGATCACTTCCAACCTCCAAGTAGGAATACTAATGTCTTGAGTCACACCTCCTGGTTTCTGATGTTCTACATTCACCTGCTGACAATTTGGACACTCAGCCACAAAATCTGCAATGTCCCTCTTCATGTCGTTCCACCAATAGACTTCTCGTAGATCACAATACATCTTAGTGGCAACGGGATGAATGGAATATCTTGAATTATGGGCTTCAGTAAGGATCTGCTACCTCAACTCACCCACATTAGGAACACATAAACGACCCTGGTGGTGAAGCACACCATATCCCCCTTGGGAGAAAACATCTACCCTCTGTTGATGAACTGCACCTTTTAACTGGAGTAATATGGGATCACTGTCTTGTTTATATTTCACTTCCGCTACTAATGAATATTTTGACCCACTCTGGACTACCACACCACCATTTGTCGTGTCTATGAGGCAAACTCCTAAGCAAGCAAGCCTATGAACATCCTTGGCTAATTCCTTCCTCTCTTCTTTAACATGCGACACACTAACCATAGACAGTCTGTTGAGGGCATCATCCATTATATTGGCCTTACCTGGATGGTAGGAGTACATTCATATCATAGTTCTTGAGGAACTTGAGCCATCTCCTCTGGCAAAGATTCAACTCTTTCTGGGTGGACACATGTTGGAGGCTCTTATGGTTGATAATGCTCAAATCGTGCTCTCCAAGGAGGAGGTCATGGCGATCGCGTAGTCAAAACAAAATTTATAATTCCCAATGAGTGTCGGGGTCGTACCCAAGGGAGCAATGTAGTCGCGATCGAGCTAATAAAGAGTCCAAGCAACTTATTGAAGTTCAAATAACAAAAAGGGAAAAATATATCTAAAAGGGGGGTTTTAACTACAACTAAAAGATAAATAAAATCAAATAAAAGATAAATTGATCAATGGCTTTCCTTGATTTCATCAAGAAAAGATAACAAGGGAGAATTGGGAGTGGAAAATTCAATTCACAAAACTTGCACCCATTTGACACCTCAGTAGTCTTGGTCATAAGTGTGTAATGCTATCTCTTGATCAACATCCACATTTCCGAATGATTTCGGCTAGAACATTATTCGGTGTGATAAACAAGCAACCAATTAACTTGGGGTGGTCTTCCTATTTCTAGCTCGGACCCTTAAATGGGAGATTCTGCAATAGCAGCTATGTCTAGCCTCCAATCTAAATGGATTCCCAAGTACCCACTATTGAAACTTCTCGAATTTAGGGAAATTCTCTCTCGAAAAATAACCCAAATCAGTAAGCTAAGTCAATGTTTGCAACCAATGACTATAAATTCAAGCAATGAAGGATTCAATAGACCCAAATAATCAAACAAGAAAAAAATCTAAGTATGAATTCAATAACCCACAAAGTATTATCTCTAATACAAACCCAAAATCTCAAGTCAACAAACACACCAAAATAAATAGCAATTAAGAAAAAGAGTTAGAGAATGGAATCTAAAGATTTTACAATACAAAGCATCCAAATCTTCACTCCTATGGTGTTGGTTGATGAACCTTGCTCCCAAGCTCTCAAAAGTTCTGAAAATAGCCAAAGATATGTTTCAAGACGGCTTGGAAGTGTTTTATGTGAATTGAGGTTTCCAAAAGGTGAAACTTCCATTTCTGCCCCGCTGCTTTGCTTTCCTTCTTCGCGTTCACGGAAGGTCGGCCGCGTACGCGAAGTGTCTTTGTTTGGTTGACCTTCGCGTACGGGGTCAAGGGGTCACGTTAGCGGAGCATTGCCTTAGTAGGCCGTTACGTTCGCAGTTGGACCCTGTGTTCCCAAGGCAAGTACTACTGACAGATACTTGCTTCTCCAAAAAGCTTCCTTTTGACTTGTTTTCATCCAAATTCTTCCCGAACACGTCTAAAACACAAAAAACCTGCAAAATAGAATTAATCCGTGTCAATTGCACTATTTTTCCATTTATTCTTAGCAAAAGCATAAGCTTAAAGGCTAAATAAGTAGGTAGAATACCGACTTATCAAATCCCCAAACTTGTACTATTTCTTGTCCTCAAGCAACTTAAAGCTTTTAACTCAAGAGACATACAACACAAGTGCAATTGACAATACTACAAGCCAAAGGAAACCCATTTCAAGCACCAAACATGACTTCGATTGGTACTAATGATTAGTCAATCACATGCTAACTTACTCTAAGCATTTCCTTCGATTCAAAAAACAAACTCATGCTGCAACGGCACAATAAGAATAGGCAAGTTACAACAAACAATCCTCAAGATGTGACTCCCACCACTAGCTTACCAAAACATGCTCATTTGACTCATTTTTGGAGTTTATCAATGTCACCGACTATTCTAATTCATATGCCCTCACAAGAATGAAAGTCCCAAAACACATTATGTACAAAGACAATCACAAGGGACAAATACAAACACTCACACTGACAAAGAAGTTCAAGTGCACACATGTCGAACCATAGGCTTGTCCTTCATGTAACTCTCCACTAATGTAAGGTAGCCAAGTTCGAAATCACAAAGGACTTACGGGTTACGATGTTGGCTAGGGTTAAGGTGAGAATATCATTTGGTTCAAGTGACTAGACCTCCCTAATGCTCTTTGTTTCTATTTCAAACACCGCTCACATTTTTCAATTTCAACTTCACCTTATTTCTCCCTCACACAACCCAAGATTCTCCTTTTTAACTCATGATCATTCAACTCCTTATATCACCTTCACTTGGTAGCACCTATTTTTGCTTTTCATTTTGCTCATTGGATTGATCTTTTGGAGCAATTTTTAATTTGGAATCAAGGTGCTACCTTGCACTTGAAGTGCATTTCCATTCTTCTCCTCATTTGATCACATGCACCCCCAAACTTAGGCATTTGCCTATGTTATTTTTCGTTTCTCCCCCAAACTTAGGCTTTTAGCCTACATTTCATTTTCAAGCAATTAGGGAGGATGGGTGCCAAGATAGAGGTTCCAAAAAGGTCAAGGTGTTGACAAGGTGCCATAGAATGGTCACAAGCTCAAACGGGTTCACTAGGATTTGATGTCATTGGGAAGTCATTTGGGTGAAGTGGTTATCAAAAAGGGCCTAAGGTCATCTTCCAAGATCGGTTACACCTAGAATTTTGCCTTGAATCACATTCGAGGCAAGTTCTAGACGACACACATGCACAAGAATTATTCAACTAGACCTCACCACACATGGCATGCAAATCATTCAAGAAGGATCAATTTTTAACTTCCTAAACAAGAACAAAGATGAGCTATTCTACATTATCACCACTAATGAGTCAAGAGTCACAAAAAGATTAAAAGAGTTGTCACAAAATCACTCTTCGCCATGCATTTTTCACAATTTTTTTTGGAAGGGTATGCCTATTTCACTTAGCATGCAAGACTACTTCATTGGTACCAAAAAAGTCAATTTGTGACCAAAACCTCAAAAGATGATGATTTTCCCTTTAAAATGTCATCATCAAGTCGATCATTGGGCCAATTCATCTATCTAAATTGGTATGGCTGCACAAGGTGGATCAAAACAAGTATTGCACTTTTCGGGCATATGCTATTCACACGTGACAAAGTGTGTGTCGCACATGAAACTCACAAGCCAAAGAATGGGCCTGTGCAAAGCTCGTGCGGTTCGCACCCCATCATTTCTGGAACAAATAGTCCCCAGAAAGTTCCATCTAGCCTAACGGGTACTCAGACTTCCTCTGGCCCATAACTACCATATCTCAACTACAAAATAACAAAAGAGTCTACAAAGTAAAGAAAACTAAAAATAACTAAACCATCAACTTCTTCAACAACAACACCAAAGCCCGACAGGGGCATAAAACCAAACAAAACAAGCCTGACAAAGGCACCATAATGAGAAGGGTTGGTATTTATACCTGATGAGTTGCAATTAGTGATGCAATGGAAGAACTTGATGTAATTTATTATGTGCCAAAAGGAGAGGGAGAACCTTTGTTTTGAGAAGAAAACATTTGGAGACTTTCGATTTTTGAACGTTTTGAACTTTACCTGAACTGCCTGGAAGCTTCGCATTCGCGGTGGCCCGACGCATTTGCGAAGGCTTGAAGTTCAACTGGCCTTCACATTCGTTTCTGGTCCATGCATTCACGAAGGCTTGACATAACCTGGTCTTCGCATTCGCGGCCAATTTTCCGCATTCACAAAGAAGACTAGTTTGACTAGATTTTCACTTTTTCTTCAGCCTACTGCCCGCGATGTGCGATGGGCACTTTGTGAGGTGCGAAATGCACCATGTTTGCACATGCCAATGTTTTTGTTCAATTGACTATTTGCTTGTGCGACGGGCACTCTTCCAGGTGCAAAAAGAACTTTTTCAGAGGTATTTTTGGTGCTTCTCAACACTTAGTTCCTCTCCTCTTTCCCTTGGGCACCTAAAAACATACCAAAAAGAAACAAAAAGTGAAGTAAAGTATAAAACTGATGGGTTGCCTCCCATCAACAGCACAATTTAACGTCGCGGCGCGATGCAAGCTACCTCACACTTTGGATCTCCATTTGGAAGATTTGAACCTTCGACCCAAATATGAATCAAATTTTCGGTGACAATCCCGGGGTGAAGGTTTGAGCATGAGAAGGCCATTCTCTTGATTCTGCATGTCATACCTTTTGGCCTTCAAGTTAAGAAGGACGCTTTGACTTCGTTCCATGACAAACTCAAAACCGGATAGACCTTCATCCACCCTCCTTCCAAGGTCTTCCAAAAACTTGATTACTTTGACTTTTGTCCATCGAATCAAACTTAAGGTCGAACAAAGGTTGAAGTGGGATTTGGGCGTCTCCACCTTCAAGTTCACCTCATTCATAACATCCTCACTTAGAGATTTTATGACATCATGACCCACACTTGGTGTAGTTGGTTGCAACACCTCCTTTAATTTATTATCCTCCCTTGTGTTTTCCTCTTCTTTCGCCCTTGCGGCCACCAAAACATTGTTTTATGGATTGCACACCCTCCTCTTGGGTTTCTAGCAAGGCCAAGAGGGTTCGGAGCTTACCATATATGCCATCTTCACTTGTGGATTCATGGTCCCTGTTATGGTCACAAGCACCACTAGCAATATTGTTAGCACAAGAAAGGGGAGGGGGAAGATCATCATTGGGGAAATCGCTCCAATGTCCGTCACGACCACCACACAAATAGCAATTGCGCCCATCATAGGAACAAGAGGGAGAATACCTTCCTCTCCTAGGGCCAATTCTACACCTTTGTCCGAGGTGGGGTCCTCCACAATAAACACAATAGTCAGGAATATAAATTGGAATGCAACCATCACCATTTCTAAAATTCAAATAAGCCATGATGCCATCAACAAACTAAAACTAAACAAAAAAAACAATTATTCACAAAATTGAACTAGAGTAAGTAAACTCAAATTCTAAACTAACTCAATACGCCAAATTGTTCCCCGGCAACAATGCCATTTTTGATAACACTCAGATCGTGCTCTCCAAAGAGGAGGTCCCGGTGATCGCATAGTCAAAACAAAATTTATAATTCTCAACGAGTATTGGGGTCGTACCCAAGGTAACAATGTAGTCGCAATTGAGCTAATAAAGAGTTCAAGCAACTTATTGAAATTCAAATAACAAAAAGGGAAAAAGATATCTAAATAGGGGGTTTTAACTATAACTAAAAGATAAAGAAAATCATATAAAAGATAAATTGATCAATGGCTTTCCTTGCTTTCGTCAAGCAAGGATAACAAGGGAGAATTGGGAGTGGGAAATTCAATTCACAAGACTTGCACCCGGTTGACACCTAGGTAGTCTTGGTCATAAGTGTGGAATTCTATCTCTCGACAACATCCACATTTCCGAATGATTTCATTTAGAACATCATTCGGTGCGATAAAAAAGCAACCAATTAACTTGGGGAGGTCGTCCTATTTCTAAATCGAACCCTTAAATGGGAGTTTCCACGATAGGAGCTATGTCTAGCCTCCAATCTAAATGGATTCCCAAGTACCCACTATTGAAACTTCCCGAATTTAGGGAAATTCTCTCTCGAGCAATAACCCAAATCAGTAAGCTAAGTCAATGTTTGCAACCATTGGCTATAAATTTAAGCAATGGAGCATTCAATAGGCCCAAATAATCAAATAAGAACAAAATCTATATATGAATTCAATAATCCACAAAGTATTATCTCTAATACAAACCCAAAATCTCAAGTCAACAAACACACCAAATCATCCAAATCTTCACTCCTATGGTGTAGGTTGATGAACCTTGCTCCCAAGCTTGCTCAAAAGTTCTAAAAATAGCCAAAGATATGTTTGAAGATGGCTTGGAAGTGTTTTATGTGAATTGGGGTTTCCAAAAGGTGAAATTTCCATTTCTGCCTCCGCTGCTCCACTTTCCTTCTTTGCATTCGTGGAAGGTAAGCCGCGTACGCGATGTGTCTTTGTCTGGTTTACTTTCGTGTACACGGTCAAGGGGTCGCATTCGCAGATCATTACCTCAGTATGCCTTTGCGTTCGTGGCTGGGATCCCACAATCGTGAAGGCAAGTACTGCTGATAGCTACTTGCTTCTCTGAAAAGCTTCCTTTTGACTTGTTTTCATCCAAATTCTTCCCGAACACTTCTAAAACACAAAAAACCTACAAAATAGAAGTATTCTGTGTCAATTGCACTATTTTTCCATGTATTCTTAACAAAAGCATAAGCTTAAAGGCTAAATAAGTAGGTAAAATACAGACTTATCAATGGTATGTGAACACATCTACATAAACCCCATACAAGTAGTGCCTTCAAATCTTTAAGGCGAAAACAATTATTGCAAGCTCAAGGTTATAAGTCGGATAATTCTTCTCATAAATCTTAAGTTGTCGGGATGCATAAGCTATGACCTTACCACGCTGCACCAAGACACAACCCAAAATGACTCTGGATGCATCACAATACACCACAAAATAATCTAATCCCTATAGCAAAGTTAGAACGGGTGTTGTAGTCAACCTGGTCTTCAACTCTAAGAAGCTCTTCTCACATTCATCTGACCACTGAAATTTAACCTTCTTCTGAGTCAATTTGGTCAATGGGGCAGTTATAGAGGAAAACCCCTCAACAAACCTCCGGTAATAACCCACTAAACCTAAGAAACTTCTGATGTCTGTCGGAGAGGTGGGTTTAGGCCAGTTCTTTACGGCCTCAATATTTTGAGAATCAACTTGGATGCCCTCACTAGACACAACATGACCAATAAAAGCAACTAACTTCAACCAGAATTTACACTTACAGAACTTGGCGAATAACTAGCGATCTTTGAGAGTCTACAACACCACTCTCAAATGGTCTGCATGCTCTCCTTGCTCTGAGAATAAATTAGTATATCATCGATGAAGAAAATAATGAACAAGTCTATATACTGCTTAAACACTCTATTCATCAAATCCATGAAAGCTGCAGGAGCATTCGTTAGTCCAAAGGACATGACTACAAATTCATAGTAACCATACCAAGTTCTAAAGGCTGTCTTTGGAATGTCACAATTTCTGACTCTGAGCTAATGATAGTCGGATCTTAGGTCTATCTTAGAGAAACAGCTAGCACCCTGAAGCTAGTTGAACAAGTCGTCAATCTTGTGGATGGGATACTTATTCTTGATTGTTCCTTTGTTCAACTGGTGGTAGTCGATGCACATCCTGAGAGAACCCTTTTTCTTACGCACGAAAAGCAGAGCACCCCATAGAGAGATGTTGGGTCTGATAAAGCCCTTATCTAAAATGTCTTTGAACTGTTCCTTCAATCCTTTAAGGTTAGATGGAGTTATTATGTAAGGAGGAATTGAAATAGGCTAGGTATCTAGAAGGAGATCTATTCTGAAGTCGATTTCCCTTTTAGGAGGAACTCCGAGAAGATCTTCTGGAAACACTTCTGGAAATGCATTCACCAGTGGGACTGACTCAAGAGTTGGGATCTCAGAGTTTGAATCCTTAACCCAAACAAGATGATAAATATACCCTTTGGAAATCATTTTCTTGGCCTTAAGGTAAGAGATAAATCGACCTACAGGTACTGAGGTGTTACCTTATCACTCTAAGTCTGGCTCGTTTGGAAACTGGAACTGAACGATCCTAGTTCTACAATCAACTAAGGCATAATAGGAATGTAACCAATCCATGCCTAGAATAACATTGAAGTCGGTCATTTTTAACTATACAAGATTGGCTGAGGTGACTTTCTAAGAAATTGTGATAGGTCAATTTCTGTATACCCATCTACCTATGACTGGATCACAAACTGGAGTAGAGACTGAGAAAGGTTCTAGGAGGATTTCCATATTGACATCAAAATTCACTGCTATATAAGGAGTTACAAAAGTGAGTGTAGCCCCTGGGTATAATAATGTATAAATATCTAAATGGAAGACTTGTAACGTACCTATGACCACATAAGGAGAATCCTCCTGGTCTTGTTGAGTCTGAAGGGCATACAATCTATTCTGGCACTGATTGCCACCTGCACTAGATGATGCATCCTGCTAAGTCAAGCGACCTACTGGAGCTGTCATGGAGTTAGCCTGATTTTGCGGGTGAGTATCCCTGCCCTTCTGAGAAGTTATTGGGCACTCTTTCATTTTGTGGCCTGGCTTACCACACCTGAAACAATTCCACTACCTGCCATACACTTACCTTGGTGGTTCCTACCACACTTCTTGCAAACTAGATGAGTGCACCCACTAGTGACTGTACCTTAGGACCTAGAGCCTCGCGCCCTATCCCACCTATCTTGTATGGACTTAGGTGCTGGGGCACTAGCAGAGGATAGGGCTAGAGCTAAGTATTTCAGATGGAACTGAGAGTGGTAACCTCTATCTGACCTCTGCTGAGAATAGTTAAAGTCACCTATCCTAGCTCTTTTGCTGTCTCCTCCCCTTTCCATGATCTTTTCCTCTTCGATCTGTTGAGCATAAGTAACCAACCTCGAGATATCCATCTCTTTTACCACCATAGCAGTCTTTCACTCCTTAACTACATCATCACATACCCTGACACAAACTTACTCATACTGGCCCTGGAGTTAGCTACCATTGCAAGAGCATACTTAGATAACTGGGTAAACTTGAGTGCATACTCTTTCACACTCATATCATTCTGCTTCAATTTAATGAACTCTTGGACCTTGATTTCCTAAGTTCAAGTGGGAAAAAGCGATCCAGAAATGCAGTCTTGAAGTGGTTCTAATTCACTGGACCTGCATTAGCACAACGATATTCCTTCCACTGCTGATACCAAGTATAAGCCACTCCTTTCAATTGGTAAGAAGCTAAGTCTGCACTCTCGACCAGAGTGACACCCATAATCTCTGTCACTTTCTGAATGTCGTCAAGAAACTCCTGTGGATCCTCTTCTGACTTGGAACCATGAAACTCTGAAGGGTTCATCCGAGTGAAGTCTTGGATTCTAGCTACAGTAGTGTTGGTCTGAGGTGTAGCTGGTGCCATAGCCTGCTGGTTGACTTGAGTGGTCATGGCCTGAGCAACCACTTGAAATGCATCCCTGAATTCAGCATGGGTAACTTGCTCATTTAGAGGGTCTGCTGGAGCTGCTGGTGCCTGCGGATTCCTTACGTTGGCTCTTCTGGGAGGCATTTTCTATAATGTGTAGAGCATGAGTTAGAAGGAGATTAAATAGAATTCATACGCTATAGCACGAGATGGAAAAGAATGAGGTAAAGTTTTTCCTAATGACATCTCATATCTCCTCCCCCATAAGTGTGGCACGCTTCACACCCATGATGAAGACTCTAATCGATGTGGCTTTCAACCACCCTAAGACACTGAACCTGATAATCTGATACAAAGTTTGTCATGCCCCAAGGCTACCCCCTGGACATAATACGGTGCTTAGTTTCATAAGTGACCTCAAGCTAACCTATGGTCTGGCATATCTAGATAATTTCTGATAAATTTAAGTTGTGCGAAAAACATAACTGATTCATAATTTAATAGTTGGAAAAGAAATCTTAACATGACTGAATATATATAAATATTTGAAAATGTGATAAGTCTGAAAGTAAACTGAAATTCTCAAAAGCTGATTCTAGTCTATGTCTGAAAGCCTCTAACTGAAGTGAGTTGCTGGGACATGCCCCCAGCTAACTCTAATAGATTGAAACTGAAATATAAATATGAAATAAATAAGCATAACTATTGTCCTCGGATGATAAGGACTCACCACTGATGATGATGAGTGGGGACTGGGGAATCATACTAAGCCTGGTCTGGATGCTGAGTGACTGAACCTATATCATAAAATGATGTAGCATAAAAGTATGCGACATTACTTTGGAGGTACTGAGCATGCAGGATATATGCAAAGATGTATATCATAAAGACTGAATATAGAAACATATACTGAAAAATGAATTGAGGGATAAACTGAATGCAAGGACCAAGTACATAACATGAATACTGTCACATGCTGAACTGAGCTGAATAACTTAATACAAGGTCAATGCAATGCTAAGTTTAACTGTGGGAGCTACTGTTAACTGACATACCCCAAGCTGAGCTAACTATGGGGCCAACCAATAACCCTTGATGGAAGGGTGTTCATACCTTGCCAAGGCTACAAATAAATCTGATGTGGATCCACTAAACTGATGTCCACATGGGACAAGGTGTCAAGCCTAATCTGATGGGTGACCCCTTTGTAACCTACGGTGGCGCCATAGTTTTGGGACTCAGGGAGTGCTACTAAAGGTCTCAACCTAAACTGGCGGGTGAGCCTTCATACCTTCGTCCACTCGGTGCTAAGTTTACTCCCAATTGAATACATAAGCAATGAATACAAAAATATGAAATGTTGGATAGCTCAAATACTGATAATCATCTGAGAATGCAATATAATAATACTGAAACTGATAGCATTCTAATACTGAAGCATAACTGTCTGAATTATCTTTCTAGAAAGTATAAACTATGAGTGCTGGAATTAACACAAGCTAGGGTTACTGAGCTCTGTACATATGAATATCCTGGGTTCCCAAGTAAACATGTAATAAATATCATACAAGTAATAAAATCTAAATTTGCAAGGGTTTCATAAAGTTTAGGAAACCTAGGTCTGAAAAACTAATTGAGAACTAAGAACTAGACTGAATTTAGGACTCAAGGGGTGAAAGGAACCCACTGATGGAATCCTACATACCTGGAAGAAGATTCTACGGAGAAACCTTGGATTATTGGGGCTGAACTTTAAAGAAAACTTCCTTCTTGTTCTTGAGAGGAATCTCTTCCTTTTTCTTTGATTTCTCTAAGTGTCGAATATTTTAGGAGTACTGAGGCAAAAAGCATAAAAGTACCTTTAATTACCCCTAAAATGACTTAGTGTCAGAGTTAAAGGATTGGGAAAAAACCAAAATGCCCCCCTCCCAACTAAAAATAGAAATTGCAGAATTTCCTTCGCCGGATGGGCTACCCGACGGGCGTCGTACCTGTGACGGCCCATTGGACCGGGTGTCGAAAAGGACCAGCTGGGTCTGATGCTCAAGGTATTCCCCATGATGGGTTCCCATGGCCTGTCACATCCACAACGGCCATGGTGACTGCACATCGGGAGAAAGGAGGCTGGGATGGGGCACTGGTGGTTTCCAACGAGTTGTCCCAGGCCCGTCGGACTTCCGACACCTGTGGTGACCCCCATCAAGCTGAGGCTGGATTAAGGAGCCACTAGGATTTTTCCCATGGTGACCCCGATGGTCCTTCGAACTTCCAGCACCCGTGGGTCAGCCCGTGGGAGATGATTGTAGAAGAATATTTTTTTTTGAGTTATTCTGAGTTTTGGGTTTTAAATGCTGATCTGAATTCTGGGGTGTTACAACATATCTAGGTTTTACTTTTATTGCATCTATTCATGAGCTCTAGGGAAGCCTGCAAAACAATTCAAGAAGCCTATAGGGAGACCTACTAATAGTAGTTTGGGGTTTTTACTTTCCTGCATTAGCCACATTCTGCACGATATCATTTTGTGATGCATTGCATTCTTTTTTATGCATTTTTGAGTTGTTTGTCACTTTTATTATTATTATCTTCACCCTTTTGGCTCGGATGATACTTTTTTATAGCTAGTTGCGATGACTGGATTTAGGTGGATCTGATAGCTAGTTTACTTTCCTATCTCTTATACTATATTTCTTCTTCTGAGCTTGGTCAGCCTATGATGCGTACAGAGTACCCGTGTTTTGGTACTTATACTACATTTCTGCATTTTTTCTGATGCAGCACCTAGTACGAGCCACCCTCATTGACCATCCACTCATTTGAGGCCAGCTGTTGTTTGGGTCGTGGTGAGCTCCAGGCATTCGGAGATTTACTGCTTTCCCTCTGTTCATACTGTCTATATTTTGTATTTTTGATAGCCAGTAGTACCTCGTATAGCACTATTTCAGTACTTAGACACTCTTGTACCGGTGACACCATGTCACAACCCAAAAAAGGGTCATGATGGTGCCCACTAAAATCCCCCAGTAGGCAAGCAGACCCAAAAGAAAGAAAGTACAACTATACATTTAAATAAGTAAAGCGAGAAAAAGACAATAATAAGATGAGGGCCAACAACATAGATATATACTTTACAGTATAAAATATACAAAAATTCCCTAAAGAGACCAGGGAAGATGAAATATATACAAGAACCAAACCCCGGACCTTGTGTCAATGGTACAAGAACATCTAAGTACAGAAATAGCGCTATATAAGAAGCTATTGTCTACCAAAATACAAAATACAAACACTTTCAATAGAAGGAAATCAGTAAAATCTCTGAATGCTGGGAGCTCACTACGATCCGAACAACAGCTAGCCTCGAACAAGTAGACAATCAATGAGGGTGGCTCGTACTAAGTGTTGCATTAGAAAAAGATGCAAAAATGTAGTATGTGTACCAAAATACAGGGTACTCAGTAGGCATCATAGGCCGTTCAAGCTCAGAAGATGATATATAATATAAGAAATAGTAAAGTAAACTAGTTATCGTGATCCATCTAAATCTAGTAAATGTAGGAAAAACTAAAAAGCAAGACTAGTCCGAGCTAATGGTGAAGATAATAATAATAAAACAATAAACTACTAAAAGGTCAAACAACAAAATGCAATGCATCATGGGATGATATGGTGCATAACGTCGTCAATGAAATAAAGTAAAAACCCTTGAAATGTGGTTCACGGGACTACCTCGTAGGCTCTCCGAACCATGTCGCAGGCTGCCCTTGATCCTCGAGCTGCCCAGAATCGTACCTCGGACTCCTCAACAAAAATAATAGGGAAAAGTTCTGGAAATGTCTCTCGGACCGAGTATAAGAGTGGTACTATCTTTCGTTTCTAAAAATAGAGATAAGAACCATAAAATTTCTTTCTGAAATCTTAAACCATAGTAAAAGTAGAAAATCTCATCTTTCGATCAAAAATCTCATATTTTTCTTAAATCTCATACCACTAGCCATGTATATGCATTAATGAGTATATGCGTTCCATCACAGAGAATACAAGTATATGTACATAGCAAACAAGGCAAAAGCACCTCCAGACACGATGACTGACCTGGATCTCCACACAATCCAAGTTATGGTCTTAGGCCCACAGCTAAATAGTAACGGTAAATAATACAAAACTATAATGTGAGAATAACCATAAATATCTATCCTAGAACGAATATCTCCACAAGCCTATACTAAGGATTCTAGTCTAACATAACGAGGCTTCAACACCCTAGACTAAGGATAAATATGATAATTCTATTCTACGGTCCCGGAAATGGCCGAATATACAAAAAAAGGATTTAAGCCTAGTTCTAACCTAAAATTTACCCTAAAATTCAAGTAACTTATAAAATATAAAATAAGCCAGGTCTAAAAGAGGTAAACTGTAACCTACCTCGGGGTTGAACTACAAGCACGAACCATCAATCGTGCGCCTTCCCCTTCCAAATAACCTTGGAATGATGCCACACTATCATGAACATAATCTAGGTGCCAAGATGAGAAAAATGACACACATACGCTATACAAAAACCCGAGACAAAAATTAGGTCCAAAATTGACCCTCAAGCCCACTTAACAAAACAATAAATAAAATTTACTATTATATTTGCAATGGGTTTCTAAATCTATGCCCAAAATTTAGGCACAAACAGAACTCATTTTGGGGCCAAAAACATCCCCAAAAGTCCACTTGATCAAAGGAATCAAACCATGGAATTCTATAGAAATTACAAAGGATATATGCGAAGAAATAATGGAGAATGAGCGGTGAAACATAATAAACTTACCAAAACTAATTTGGTTGAACAATAGCTTTAAAACCAGCTCCTAAGATCTAACAACAATGGAGTTTTTGAATTTTTAGAAAAGAAAATGAAGTTGAAACATATATATAGCTGCTAGCTAGGGTCCTTCATCGCGAATGCGAAGGACCCCACACAAACACAAAGATGGAATAGAAGATACCATCGTGATTGTGATGGTCTTCATCGCGAATGGAAAGAACAAGTTGGACCATGTCCCAATCGACCTTCATCGTGAAAGTGATGAACCTCTCACGAATGTGATGATCAAATAGTTAGACCATTGCGAACGCAATGGTCATCTTGCAGTCGCGATGACCAAAAAGGGTCTGCACCAACAACTATGCACCAGAAACTTTCCAACGCTAGATTTGCACCAGATGGACCCTCGGGATTTGTTCGACACCCTGTGAACACAAACCAAATATGCTATCCAACTGGAAATAGAATTCTAGACTCAACAGAGTCATCATAATGACCAACAGAGGTCGTCTTGATGAAATGTTGACCAAAGTCAATACTTTGTTAGTTTTGCCTAAAAGCTACCCAAGTGCCCAAAATGAGTCTGGAAGCCTTAGGATCCAAACTAAAGGTTTCACTAGCCCAAAGTCAATGTTCCAGAGCTAACAACATTGAAGGAATTTCCATTTGAGCCTATCTTGTCTGAAAGTTGACCAAAGTCAAGCTTACCAATTTAAAGAGTTCCAATATAGGGAAACTCATTTAGAACTTGACCAAATGCCTCGGGAAGCATGCTACCTATCTTCGCATGTCAAACAAAGCATGAAGAATGTAAAATCCCAGGACTTTCAAGATTATACTAAGCTCAAAACACCAGTAGAAAATAAAATTTTAGAGAAAAGATTAAGTTCCCATAAGTCACGGTTCCAACAACGGACTATCATTCAGAAGAACGGTTAATCGTTGAGAGTCGTAATCCCTGAAATAGTAGCCTATCTGTTCTGCCCCGGGAACCATAGTTAGAACAACAAACCATCATTCCGAAAAATGGTCTGTCGTTCTCAACCGTAATCCCTGATCCAGTAGCTTAGCAAATTCTTCCCAGGAACCACGGTTCAGACAATGGACCGTTGTTCAGAAGAACAACCCGTCGTCCTGAACAGTAGTTCAAAATCTAGTAGACCCTCAGCTCTAATCCCAAAGACCATGAGTCAAACCTCAGATCGTGGTTTAGAACCACGGCTCAACCTGATGCACGTGGTTCCACAGGATCAGAGGACCCCATATTTCAGCCCCAAGAACCACGGGTCAAACGATAACCCATCATTCAGAAGAACGGACCGTCCTGTTGAAACATTGTTCCTAGGACCATAGGCCCTGAAACCCACAGGTAGAACCATGGCTCCAGTTGATCGTCCGTCATTCAGAAGGATGGTCCATCAACCAAGCCGTAGTCCCTAAGCGCGATCTTTTGCAGATTCTTTTAACCTTTCCCAGGGGTATTCTGGTCTTTTCACAATTATTTTAGTTCCGATTCTAAGTCCTTTTGGAGGTAATTAAAGAGTTTTTAACTCTATTTCTCCCTCATTACTCCTAAATCACTTATACTTAGCAAATCTCTCAAGAACAGAACACTCTCTCTCAAGAACAAGGCAAAAACGGTTTTCTCCAAGTTTCTCTCTGATTCCAAAGGTTCAACCATAGAATCTTCATACAGGTATGTGGGATTTCACTAGTGGGTTCCTTTCACCCATTAGGTCCCTATCACTCAGTCAAATCCCTTCAGTTCCCTATAAATGCTAAAAATCTAGGGTTCATAGACCTTAGAGAATTCTTGCTATTCCGATGTTATGGAATTATATAATGCTTAGTCTATATTTCTTGGAGAATCGGTATAGTTCATGTACAGAATTCAGAACCCTAACTTGTTGTAATTTTCAGTACTCCATAGATTATACATGTTAGGCAGACATAGTCAGATGATCAGATTTCAGAATTTGAATGTCATATCCTACAGCTTGGTTGTGTGCATTCTTAGATTATATCATTATTTTGAGCTATCCAGTGTTATAATTGCATGCTAGCTTATATTCAGTTGGGAGTAGAATTAGTACCGAGTGGACTAGGGATGAGGGCTTAACTGTCAGCTTAGGCTATGACCCTTAGTAGCAATCCCCAAGTCCTAGAACTACGGAACCACCGTAGGTTTGAAGGATCAGTTGTCAGACTAGGCTGCACCTCCTTGTCCCTTGTGGACATCAGCAGTAAATCCACGTCAGACTCGTTTATACCCTTGGCAAGGTATGAATGCCCTTCTATCCAGGGTTACAGTTGGCTCCACAGTTAGCTCAGCTTGGGGTATGTCGGTTAGTAGTATCTCCCACAGTCAAATTCATGTGAATTGGCCTTGTATTCAGTACTCATGTTCAGTATTCATATCAGTATGTTAGTTCATGATTCATACTTGGTCATTGCATTCAGTACAGCTCTCAGGTATAGTTCAGCATGTTTATTCTTATGTTCAGTTATATATATATATATATATATATATATATATATATATATATATATAGTTCAGTCCAGCTTGTATCCTGCATGCTAAGTACATTCAAAGTACTTACGCATACTTTTGTGCCACATCGTTTCATGATGTAGGTTCAGGAACTCAGCATCCAGATCGCGCCTAACTTGACCTTCGGTCCATACACAGTAGCTTAGTGATGAGTCCCCAATAGTTCAGGGATAATAGACATGCCTTTATTTCAGTATTTATCTTTATTTTTCTGTTTTGCTAGAGTTAGCTGGGGGCATGTCCCAGCTACTCCTATATAGTTAGACTTCTTTAAGACATAGACTAGATTCAGCACTTTTAGTATTGTTATTCAGTCAGTACTAAACCAGATTCTTATATATTCAGATTTTATTTGGGTTTTTCCCGCTTTCATATATTTATTTGCTTTAGCTTTCCGTACAGTACATATCTTTAAATTGGTTTTACTTAGATATGCCATGCCATGGGTTAGCTTGGGGTCACTCGTGACACTAAGCATTGTGTCACATCCAGGGGGTAGCCTCGGGGCATGACAAACTTGATATCAGAGCATAAGGTTCAAGTTTCCTAGGATGTCTGAAATTCGCGTTAAGTAGAGTCTTCTTCACGGGTGTGAAGCGTGCCACACTTATAAAGGAGGGGCTATGAGACGTTATTAAGAAGAACTTTCCTTCTTTTTTTTCCAGCTCATGCTATAGAGTGTGAACTCTAATTGATCTCTCTCTATTCTAACTCATGCTTTTCGCATTTCAGAAAAATGCCTCCAAGAAGAGCTAACGCTAGAAACCAGCCAGCAGCCCCAGCAGACCCCTTAAATGAGTAGGTTATGCATGCCGAATTTAGGGCTTCCTTCCAAGTGCTCGCTCAAGCCATGACCACTCAAGTCAACCAGCAAGCTGCCGCACCAGCTCCACCTCAGGTCAATGCTGCTGCAGCCAAAATCCAGGACTTCACTCGAATGAACCCTCCAGAGTTTCATGCGTCCAAGTCAGAAGAGGATCCCCAAGAGTTCCTTGAGGACATCCAGAAGGTCACTGACATTATGGGTGTCACTTTAGTCAAGGGTTCAAACTTGGCCGCTTATCAGCTAAAAGGAGTGGCCTACACTTGGTAGCAGTAGTGGAAGGAATCCCATTATATCAATGCAGGACCAGTGACTTGGGATATGTTCAGGACTGCTTTCCTGGATAGATTTTTTCCACTAGAGCTCTGGGAAACTAAGGTTCAGGAATTCATCAACTTAAGGCAAGATGATATGAGTGTATAGGACTACGCTCTAAAGTTTACACAGTTATCCAAGTATGCTCCAGCGATAGTAGCTGACTCTAGAGCTCGCATGAGCAAGTTCGTGTTGGGTGTATCCGACGATGTGGTCAAGGAATGCAAGACGGCCATGCTTGTGAAGGAAATGGACTTCTCCAGGTTAGTTACTTATGCTCAACAGATTGAGGAGGAAAAGATCAAGGAAAGGGGATGTGATGCTAAAAGGGCTAGGACAGATGAGTATAGCCACTTTCAGCCGAGGTTAAAGGGTGCTCTCAATATCGATAGAAAAATTTAGCACCAACTCTTTCTTCTGCTAGTGCCCCAGTGCCTAAGTTCAGGAAGGACCGATGGGGTAGAGCGTCTGGCTCCAAGTCCCAAGGTTTGGTTACTAGTGGGCGCACTAATCTGATGTGTAAGAAGTGTAGTAAGAACCACCAAGGTGAGTGCATGGTAGGCAACAGAAATTGTTTTGGATGTGGTAAGCCAGGCCACATGATGAGGGATTGTCTTACAGCTTCTCAGAAGGGTAAAGATGTTCGCCCTCAGACTCAGAGCAGTTCTATAGTAGCTCCCTCAGGTCGCCCTACTTAGCAGGGTGACTCATCTGGTACGAGTGGCGGTCAGTGCCAGAACAGGTTATATGCACTTCAGGGTTATCAGGACCAAGAAGATTCTCCCGATGTGGTCACGGGTACATTACGAGTCTTTAATACTGATGTTTTTGCATTGTTAGACCCGGGGGCTACACTTTCCTTTATAACTCCATATATAGTAGTAAACTTTGCTGTCAATCCAGAAACTCTCCTAGAACCCTTCTCAGTATCTACTCTAGTTGGTGACCCAATTATAGCTAGACGGGTATACAGAAATTGCCCAGTCACAGTTTCCCAAAAAGTCACCTCAACAGATCTTGTAGAATTAGAAATGGTAGACTTTGATATCATTCTAGCATTGATTAGTTACACTCTTGATATGCCTCAGTCAACTGTAGAACTAGGATCGTTTGGTTTCTGTTTCATAATAAGTCGATCCTAGAGTGGAAGGGTAGTAGCTAAGCACCTGTAGGTCTTTTCATTTCCTACATTAAGGCCAGAAAGATGATTTCCAAAGGGTACATTTATCATTTAGTTTGGGTTAAGAACTCAAACTCCAAAACCTCAACTCTTGAGTCACTCCCAGTAGCCAGTGAGTTTCCATAAGTGTTCCTAGAAGATCTTCCCGGAGTTCCCTCAGAAAGGGAAATCAACTTCGGAATTGATCTCCTTCCAAATACCCAGCTTATTTCAATTCCTCCTTACAGAATGGCTCCAGCTGAGCTTAAGGAATTGAAAGACCTTTAAGATAAAGGCTTCATCAGACCCAGCATCTCTCCATGGGGTTCTCCAGTATTGTTCGTTCATAAGAAAGATGGATCTCTCAGGATGTGCATAGACTATCGTCAGTTAAATAAAGTCACAATCAAGAACAAATATCCTATCCCCAGGATTGATGACTTATTCGACCAGCTTCAGGGTGCCAGTTATTTCTCTAAGATAGTCCTCAGATCCAGTTATCATCAACTCAGAGTCAGAAATAGTGACATCCGGAAGACAGCCTTCAAAACTCGGTATGGTCACTACGAATTTGTTGTTCTGTCTTTTGGACTAACCAATGATCCTGCAGCTTTCATGGACTTAATGAACAGGGTGTTCAAACAGTATTTGGACTTGTTCGTCATCATCTTCATTGATGACATCCATATTTACTCTCAAAATGAAGAGGAGCATGCGACTCATCTGAGGGTTCTTCCGTAAACTCTCAAGGATCGCCAACTATTCGCTAAGTTCAGCAAGTGTGAATTCTAGTTACAGTCGGTCACTTTCCTTGGTCATGTGGTATCCAAAGAAGCGATTTGTGTTGATTCCCAGAAGATTGAGGCAGTAAAGCACTGGCCCAGACCTACCTCTCCGACCAACATCAGAAGTTTCTTGCGTTTAGCTGGTTATTACAAAAGATTTGTCGAAGGATTTTCATCCATAGCTGCCCCATTGACCAAGTTGACTCAGAAAAAGGTCAAGTTTCAGTGGTCAGATGAGTGTGAGCAGAGTTTCTTAGAACTGAAGACCAGGTTGACTATAGCTCCTGTCTTGACTCTAATAGAGGGCTCAGATGGTTATGTGGTTTATTGCGATGCATCCATAGTTGGCATGGGTTGTGTCTTAATGCAGCAGGGTAAGGTCATAGCTTATGCCTCCAGACAACTTAAGGTCCATGAGAAGAATTAACCGACTCATGACCTCGAGCTTGTAGCTCTGTTGTTTGCCCTAAAGATTTGGAGGCAGTATTTGTATGGTGTCCATGTTGACATGTTCACAGGACATAAGAGCCTCCAGTATGTGTTCACCCAGAGAGAGTTGAACCTTTGTCAGAGGATATAGCTTGAGTTCCTAAAGGATTATGACATGAATGTGCTCTACCACCCAGGTAAGGACAATGTAGTGGTTGATGCCCTCAGCAGAATGTCTATGGGTAGTGTGTCTCATGTTGTGGAAGAAAAGAGAGAACTAGCAAGAGATGTTTATCGGCTGGCTCACTTAGGGGTTTGCCTTATGGACACGTTAGAAGGTGGTATGATAGTTCAAAATGGAGCAGAATTTTCCCTAGCAGCAGAGGTTAAGGAGAAACAAGATAGTGACCCTATATTGCTTCAGTTGAAGGGTGCAGTTCATCAGCAGAGAGTAGAGGTTTTCTCCCAAGGGGGTGATGGTGTACTTCGCCACCAGGGTCGCTTGTCTGTTCCAAATATGGGTGAGTTAAGGCAGCAGATCCTTACAGAAGCCCATAGTTCTAGATATTCCATTCATCCAGGTGCCACTAATATGTACCATGATCTACAAGAGGTCTATTGGTGGAATGGAATGAAGAGGGACATCACGGATTTCATGGCCAAGTGTTCCAATTGTCAGCAGGTAAAGGTAGAACATCAGAAACCAGGAGGTGTGACTCAGGAGATTAGCATTCCTACTTGGAAGTGGGAAGTGGTTAACATGGATTTTATAATGGGTTTACCCCGTACTCGTAGGCAGCACGATTCCAGTTGGGTAATAGTGGACAGAATTACCAAGTCAGCTCACTTCTTAGCAGTGAAGACTACAGATTCAGCAGAAGATTATGCCAGGCTCTACATAAGTGAGATAGTCAGGTTGCATGGAATTCCTTTGTCTATCATCTCAGATATAAGCCCTCAGTTTACATCTCACTTCTAGAAGTCATTCCAGAAAGGTCTTGGCACTCAGGTAAAGCTCAGCACAGCATTTCACTCGCAGACGGATGGTTAGGCAGAGCGTACCATTCAAACTTTAAAGGATATGTTGAGAGCTTGCATGATCAATTTCAAGGGTAGTTGGGATGATCACCTACCTCTCATAGAGTTTGCCTACAATAATAGCTATCATTCCAGCATTCAGATTGCCCCCATACAAGGCTCTATATGGGCGCAGATGTAGATCACCTATTGGTTGGTTTGAAGTAGGTGAATCAGCCTTGATTGGAGCAAATTTAGTTCATGAGGCTATGGAAAAAGGTCATCTTATCAGAGATAGGCTTAAGATAGCTCAGAGTCATCAAAAATCCTATGCAGATGTTAGGAGAAGAGACTTAGAGTTCGAAAGTAATGATTGGGTTTTCCTAAAAGTGTCACCCATGAAGGATGTGATGAGATTTGGCAAGAAAGGGAAGCTCAGTCCCAGATATGTAGGCCCTTACAAGATCCTGAACAGGGTTGGTAATGTGGCTTACGAGTTAGAGTTGCAAATAGAATTAGTAGTTGTTCACCCAGTCTTTCACATTTCCTTGCTGGAGAAGTGTGTGGGTGATTCAACATCGATTTTCCCCTTAGAAAGTGTGGCTATCAAGGATAGCCTAACCTATGAGGAGGTTCCAGTTGAGATTCTTGAACGTCAGGTTCGTAGGTTGAGAAATAAGAAAGTCGCTTCAGTCAAAGTTTTTTGTGGAGGAACCAGTCCGTAGAGGGAGCTACTTGGGAAGCAGAAGAACCCATGATGTCTAAGTACCCTTACCTTTTTCCCTCTGACTCGGTTTCAACTTGAGGTAACAATTCCCCTTTAGTCTCTCAGTTCACTCTTGTGTAATTCAGTCCCAGTACCTTGTTCCATCAGTTTTCCTTGCATTTCAGCATACTTGCATGTTCATGGAACTAAGTTCAGCTAGATATCAGTTTCAAGTAATCCATTGGTAGGGATTGCAGCTCTTTCCCTCCAAACTCAGCTTGCTTAGTCTTCATTCGAGGACGAATGATCCCAAGGGGGAGATATTATAATACCCCAGGACTTCCAAGCTTAGACTAAGCTCAGAAAACTAGTATAAAATAAAATGTTAGAGAAAGGTTTAAGTTCCCAGAAGTCATGATTCCAATAATGCACCGTCATTCAGAAGAACGGTCCGTCGTTCTCAACCGTAATCCCTGAAATAGTAGCCTTTCAATTCTACCCCAGGAACCATGGTTCGAACAATGGACCATTGTTCAGAAGAATGGTCTGTCGTTCTCAACTGTAATCCCTGATCAAGTAGCTTAGCAAATTCTTCCCAGGAACCACGGTTCAGACAATAGACTGTTGTTCAGAAGAACGGCCCGTCATCCTGAACCATAGTTCAAAATCTAGTAGACTCTCAGCTCTGATCCCAGGGACCACGAGTCAAACCATGGATCTTGGTTTAGAACCACGGCTTGACCTGATGCACGTGGTTCCCCAGGATCAGAGGACCCCAGATTCCATCCCCAGGAACCACAGGTCAAACGACGGTCCATCGTTTAGAAGAATGGACTGTCATGTTGAACCGTTGTTCCTAGGACCAGAGGTCCTTAAACCCATAGGAAGAACCACGGCTCCAGTTGACGGTCCGTTATTCAGAAGGACGGTCCTTTAACCAAGCCGTAGTCCCTGAGCGCGATTTTCTGCAGATTATTTTAAACTTTCCCAGGGGTATTCTAGTCTTTTCCCAATTATTTTAATTTCAATTCTAAGTCATTTTGGGGGTAATTAAAGGGTTTTTAACTCTATTTCTCCCTTATTACTCCTAAATCACTCATACTTAGCAAATCTCTCAAGAACAGAATGCTCTCTCTCAAGAACAAGGCAAAAAGGGTTTTCTCCAAGTTGCTCTCAGAATCCAAAGGTTCAACCGTAGAATATTCATACAGATATGTGGGATTTCACTAGTGGCTTACTTTCACCCATTAGGTCCCTATCACTGAGTCAAATCCCTTCAGTTCACCATAAATGCTAAAAACCTAGGGTGCATAGACCTTAGAGAATTCTTGTTATTCAGATGTGATGGAATTATATAATGCTTAGTCCATGTTTCTTGGAGAATCCATATAGTTCATGTACAGAATTCAAAACCCTAACTTGATGTAATTTTTACTACTCCATAGATTATACATATTAGGCAGACTCAGTCAGATGTTCAGATTTTAGAATTTAAATGTCATAGCCTACAACTTGGTTGTGTGCATTATCAGATTATATCAGTATTTTGATCTATTTAGTTGGGAGTAGACTTAGTACCGAGCAGACTAGGGATGAGGGTTTAGGTGTCAGCTTAGGCTATGACCCTTAGTAGCAATCCCCAAGTCCCAGAACTACGGTGCTACTGTAGGTTTGAAGGAGTCAGCTGTCAGACTAGGTTGCACCTCCTTGTCCCTTGTGGACATCAGCAGTGGATCCATGTCAGATTCGTTTGTACCCTTGGCATGGTATGAATGCCCTTTCATCAAGGGTTACAGGTTGGCCCCACAATTAGCTCAGCTTGGGGTATGTCCGTTAGTAGTATCTCCAACGGTTAGATTCATGTGCATTAACCTTGTATTGAATACTCATGTTCAGTATTCAGATCAGCATGTTATTTCATGATTTATACTTGGTCACTGCATTCAGTACAGCTCTCAGTTACAGTTCAGCATGTTTATTCTTATATTTAGTTATATATATATATATATATATATATATATATATATATATATATATTGTTCAGTCCAGTTTGTATCATGCATGCTCAGTACATTCAAAGTACTGACGTATGCTTTTGTGCTACATCATTTCATGATGTAGGTTTAGGTACTCAGCATCCATATCATGCCTAAATTGACCTCCGGTCCATACTCAACAGCTCAGTGGTGAGTCCCCAATAGTTCGGGGACAATAGACATGCCTTTATTTCAATATTTATCTTCAGTTTTCAGTTTTGCTAGAGTTAGCTGAGGGTATGTCCCAACAACTCTTGTACAGTTAGATGGATTTCAGACAAAGACTAGATTCAAAACTTTTAGTATTGTTATTCAGTCAGTACTAAACAAAATTCTTATATATTCAGATTTCATTTGGGTACTTCCCTCTTTCAGATATTTAATTGCTTTAGCTTTCCGTACAGTACATATCTTTAAACTAGTTTTACTTAGATATGTCATGCCATGGGTTGGCTTGGGGTCACTCGTGACACTAAGCACCGTGTCACATCCAGGGGGTAGCCTCGGGGCATGACAAAGAATCTATGAGAAGGGTTAAAATAGTGAAAAGGTTTGAATATAAGAAAATGACCATGAGGGTCATTATACACTAGATCCAGGGTTCGGTTCCCTGTATATATATTTTTTCTTTCTTGGTCTCTTTAGGTCCTGTGTTATATTTTATACCATCTTATATATATCTATGCTAGTGGACATTCTCTTATTTAGTATTCTTACTTCCACTTTAGCTACTGTAGTTCTATATATAGTATTGTCTTTTGGATTTTAGCTTGCCTACTGGAGGATTTTAACAGGCATTGTCATGACCCAATTTTGGATCGTGACACTAGGATAAGTAGGTCTTCTGTAATACCCCGGAAACTGATCCACCTTTTAAACTCAGAACCTGTAGAAAATTGTGAACTTCAAAGGATCACGGGTCAAGTCCACAAGCTGTGGGTGGTTCCACGAATCGTGGAAGAGACTCGTGATTCCATTCCTACAGACCATCCTCAGGCCTAAGGACCACGAGTTAGGTTCACTCTTCGTGGAAGAGTCCACGGGTCATGGAACCAACCCGTGGAACTCAGACAGAGAGTGGCCAGGTCTCCTGATTCCCACGACTTGGTCCTACAACTCGTGAAATCTTCCACGAGTCATCCTATTGAGTTATAGGAAACCTTAGACAACTTGAAATCTTGGGCAGTTTCCACGAGGAGGAACCACGAGTTGTGGTTAGGTCTACGAGTCGCAGACTCCACCCGTGGAACCTGAAGCCAGATTTTAAATCAGCTTTTTCCCAATTAAGTCCCAAGGGCATTTTAGTCATTACCCACTCCTTTAATTCCTAAATGATGTCATTTTGACTATTTCAAGAAAGGGTTCACCCTCATTAGCCTAAATTCCTTCTCATTACTTCACTCTTCTCCCAAAAAAGGAAATTCTTTTCCAAGCTTCAAGTCTCAAGCTAAAAGTTCAAGTCTCCTAAGTCTTTCCAATTCAAGTGGTTTATCTTAAATAAAGGTATATGTGTAATCAACAATGGGTTCCTTTAACCCTTGTGCCAAAAAACCCCAATTCTTATTTCGAATTATGAACTTGTGAAATTAGGGTTTGATCTAAATTGGGGGGAAAATTATGAAATCAGTTTCTAAGAATCAATTCATGGTTTCCTATGGTTTATTTATGATTTGATTAAGATTCCTAATTTGGTTTCAAAATCCCATGAATTAAAGTTGATTACTAGTATGATTCCTTTGAATTGCATGTTGTCAAGTGAAGGTTTACATGTTTAGATAAACATGTTATTATGTATTTATGAAATTGCATGCCTAATTCTTCAAGCATAAATTTAAGAAAGAAAAGAATGTTTTGAATTATGGTTATGCTAAGCTTCAAGAATCTATGATATGAGAATCACATGATACCCGATATGTTTTCATGCTTTTCAACGAGATTTGGCATGAGATTGTGCCACGATGAATGTATGAGCTATATGTACATGTTTTGGGAGTAGTATTTAGCATTGAGCGACAAGGGTTTGATTACCCAAGTCCAAAACTATGTTTCCAGTGTAGGTTATGACATGAAGTTCCCTATGGGCTTATGAGAGTGGATCCACATCTTGATAATGGTGTCCTGTGTCTTAGCGGGCATTAGGGCAGCTTTGCCAACTAGGGTTATATAGTTGGGTATGGTGACTCATTCCTTGGCACTGTTCAAGTTAGCTTTGCTAACTAGGGTTATATAGTTAGATACCATGTAGCTCGCATGGTCTATTATCTGTTATAAGAAACTCCTGTATGAATGATTTCAAGTTTTCTAAGCTTTATGATAACTTATTTTGATGTTTTGACTATGAACTCATACTTATTACTCAAACTATGATATTTACTTATGACTTCTTTGATTATGCATGAACTCAATTTTCAATTATGTTTTAAGAAAGCTTCCATATTATTTATGCATATCTCACATACTTGGTACATCCTATAGTACTGACGCATATCTTGCGTTGCATCCTTTGATGATGCAGATTTAGGAGTCCCTTCCCAGGCACGTGGCTAGAGCTTCCAGGCCACTCTATCTGTCAGTTGTTGGTGAGTTCGCTTAGGTCGAGGACTAGTCATGTTATTAGCTTATGTTAAGCTTTTCATTTTCGTACTTTGAGTTAGCTAGGGTCTTTTCCTAGCAACTCTTTATGTCATAAGTAGAGGCTTTTAGACATAGACAGTATTTGAGTCTTCTTATGGATCTTGTATTCCCATTTGACTTGATTATCCATTTATGCTATTTTGACTTTATGTATTATGCTTCCGCTTATCTTTGTTATGCTTGAGAATGTTATGACCAAGGGTTAGCTTGGGGCACTTGTGGTCCCAAGTCCTATGTTACGTCTAGGGGGTAACCTCGGGGTGTGACAAACTTGGTATTAGAGCCTCAGGTTCAAGAGTCCTAGGATGTTTGGAAGTCGCATCGAGTAGAGTCTCTTCCATGTGTGTGAAGCACGCCACGCATATAAGAGGAAAGCTATGAGATGTCTTAGAAAACTTCACTTCTTTCATGATCATGTCGTGCAATAGAGCTTAACTCTTATGTTCCCCTAATCCTCATCTGGTACATTTCATATTATGCCTCCTCGATGTGTTATGCCTCCCTGAGCCGCTCGGAATGTTGTTCCTCCCATTCTGGTCCCCGATGTCATGAATGAGAAGTTCAGAAATGTCATCCATTTTCTAGCCCAGACTTTGGCCACTCAGGATAATCAGCAGGCTCCTACCCCAGTCCATCCTCAAGGTGGGGTAACGGCCCGAGTTTGTGACTTTATCCGTATGAACCCACCCGAATTTTGGGTTCAAAGGTGAGTGAGGACCCGTTCAACTTTATTGATGAAGTAAAGAAGATCTTCGAAGTTATGCAAGTGGTTGGGGTTGATTATGTTGAGCTTGCATCCTATCAACTCAAGGATGTAGCTCATATTTGGTTCACGCAATGGAAGGAGACTAGGGTGAGGGACGCGGTCCTCACGACTTGGGAGTGTTTTGAGAGGGCCTTTATTGATAGGTTCTTTCCCCGAAAGTTGAGGCAAGCGAAGGTGGAGGAGTTTGTGAACTTGAGACAGGGGTCGATGTCAGTTTAAGAGTATAGTCTGAAATTCACTCAGTTGTCTAGATATGCTCCCTCCATGGTAGCGGACCTATATGATCAAATGAGCAAGTTTATATATGGGGTTTCTGATGTGGTGAAGAAATAGTGTAGGTATGCCTTGTTGTTGAGTGATATGAACATTTCCTGACTTATGACTCATGCCCAACAAATTTAGGGTGACATGCTAAAGGAGATGGCAAGGGAGAACAAGAGAGCTAGATCCGAGGGATCGGGTTTTGGTCATCATAGGTCCGGAGGTGGACAACGCTCTTCTTTCCAGAAGAAGTCATCAGGATTCGTTCATTCTTCTTCTAGTGCTCCAACCCAGGCCCAAAGGCCTCATCATAATTAGGGTGGTAGAGGATCTGGTTTCTATTCCCAGTTTTAGGGTAGTGTTGCTAAGGGATCTTCCTACCCAGCTTGTGGTAAGTGTGGGAAGAGTCATCCTGGTGAGTGTTTGGCCGATTCAGATGGTTGCTTTAGATGTGGTCAGGATGGACATCGTATCATAGATTGCCCTTCAGCTAAGAAGGGGCAGGGAGATAGTAGGGCTCAGTCTACTCTAGTAGCCCCAAGAGGTCGACCAGCCTAGCAGTGCACAACTTTTAGTTCTGGTGGTCAGTGCCAGAACCGTCTTTATGCTATGTCCTCCCGTCAAGATTAGGAGAGTTCTCCAGATGTTATCACTGGTATTTTGAAAGTTTTCTCTTTCGATGTGTATGCTTTGTTGGACCCCAATGCATCCTTATCTTTTGTGACCCCTTATATAGCATGCAAATCCGAAGTATATCCTGAATTGCTTTTAGAACCCTTTTGTGTTTCTACTCTTGTTGGTGAGTCAGTCTTAGCCAAAAGAATCTACCAAATTGTCCTATCTCGGTCCTTCATAGAGTCACTTGAGCAGATCTAGTAGAGTTGGAGATGACTGATTTTGATATCATTCTTGGTATGGATTGGTTGTATGCATGTTATGCTTCTGTTGATTATCGTACTCGGGTTGTCAGTTTCAAGTTTCCAAATAAACCCGTTTTAGAATGGCAAGGTAGTCCCCCATCCTCGAAAGATCATTTCATATCTTATCTTAAGGCCAGGAAGATGATTTCAAGGGGGTATGTTTATCATATAGTTTGAGTTATGGACACGGAGTCTGAAACCCTATCCCTTCAGTCTGTTCCAGTTGTGAATGAGTTTCCAGAAGTGTTTCCCAAGGACTATCCCAGAGTCCCTCCCGAGCGAGAGATTGACTTTGGGATAGATCTTCTTCCAGATATGAACCCTATCTCTATTCCTCCCGATAGAATGGCTCATGCGGAACTCAAAGAGTTGAAAGATCAGTTGAAGGATCTTCTTGATAAAGGTTTCATCAGGCCTAGCATTTCTCCATGGGGTGCCTCAGTTTTATTTATTCAAAAGAAAGATGGTTCTCTTAGAATGTGGATTGACTATCATCAGTTGAACAACGTCACAATCAAGAATAAATATCCCATTTCTAGGATTTATGACTTGTTCGATCAGCTTCAGGGTGCTAGTTTCTTCTCCAAGATTGACCTTAGATCCGGTAATCATCAACTTCGTGTTAGAGAGTGTGATATCCTGAAGACAGCCTTCAGGACTCGGTATGGTCATTATGAGTTTGTTGTTATGTCTTTTGGTCTAATGAATGCTCCTACAGCTTTTATGGATTTGATGAACCACGTGTTCAAGCAATATTTAGATTCGTTAGTGATTGTGTTCATTGATGATATCCTCATCTACTCTCGGAGTGGGGAGGAGCATGAAAACCACTTGAGGGTTGTGTTGCAAACTCCTAAGGATAGACAGTTGTTTTCTAAGTTTAGCAAGTGTGAGTTCTGGATGCAGTCTGTCGCTTTTCTGGGTCATATTATGACTAAAAATGGTATTCGGGTTGATCCTCAAAAGATAGAAGCAGTAAAGAACTGGCCTAGACCTACTTCCCCATCTGATATTAGGAGCTTTTTGGGTTTGGTTGGTTACTACAGGAGGTTTGTGGAAGGATTTTCTTTCATTGTTTCCCCTTTGACACGATTGACTCAGACGAAAGTAAAATTTCAGTGGTCTAACTTGTGTGAGAAAAAAATTCAGGAATTGAAGACTAGATTGACCACATCTCCAGTGTTAGCTCTACCCGAGGGCCTAGATGATTTTGTTGTGTATTTTGATGCTTCCAGGATTGGTTTCGGTTGTTTTGTGATGCAGCATGGTAGGGTGATTGCTTATGCTTCGAGACAGCTTAAGACTCATGAGAAAAACTATCCTACTCATGATCTTGAGTTGGCAGCCATGGACCCGTGGTCTTTGCTTTGAATATTTGGAGACATTACTTGTATGGGGTGCATGTGGATGTATTCACCGATCATAAGACTCTTCAGTATGTGTTCACTCAAAAGAAATTGAATTTGCAACAAAGGAGATGGCTTGAGCTACTTAAGGATTATGATATGAGTGTGATTTACCATCCGGGTAAGGCCAATGTCATGGCGGATGCTTTGAGTAGACTGTCCATGGGAAGTGTGTTTTCTGTTGAAGATGGGAAGAAAGAATTGGTTAAGAAGGTTCATAGGCTAGCTCGGTTGGGAGTTCGCCTTATGGACTCGACAGAAGGTGGTGTGATTGTAAAAAATGTTGTTGAATCATCTTTGGTAGATGAGGTGAAGGCAAAGCAATATAGAGATCCCATTCTACTTCAGCTTAAGGGTGCAGTTCATCAGCAGAGGGTGGATGTACTAAGATGTACCGTGATCTACGGGGAGTCTTTTGGTGGAATGGTATGAAGAGAGACATAGTCGGGTTTGTGGCTAAGTGTCTCAACTGTTAACAAGTAAAGGTGGAGCATCAAAGGCCTGGTGGCATGATTCAAGATATTGACCTTCCCACTTGGAAATGGGAAGCAATAAATATGGACTTTATTACTGGTTTGCCTCATACTCGAAGGCAACACGATTCCATTTGGGTAATTATCAATCGGATGACCAAGTCATCCCACTTCTTGGCTGTTAAGACTACTGATTTAGCAGACGATTATGCCAGACTCTACATATGGGAGATAGTTCGATTGCATGGTGTTCCCTTGTCTATCATTTTGGATAGAGGTCCTCAGTTTACATCTCAGTTTTGGAGATTGTTTCAGAAAGGTCTTGGTACCCAAGTGAAGCTTAGCATAACTTTTCACCATCAGACAGATTGCCAGGAAGAGCGCACTATTCTGACTTTGGAGGATACATTGAGAGCTTGTGTGATCAACATCAAGGATAATTGGGATGATCACTTACCTCTTATCGAGTTGCCTACAACAACAGCTTTCTCTCTAGCATCCAGATGGCTCCATATGAGGCACTTTATGGTCGAAGATGTAGATCTCCTATTGGTTGGTTTGAGATAGGTGAGGCAGTCTTGATTGGTCCAAATTCAACTCATGATTCTATGGAGAAGGTTCAGCTTATTAGGGAGAGGTTGAAGACCACTCAGAGTCGACAGAAAGCTTATGCAGATGTGAGGAGAAGGGAGTTAGAATTTGAAGTTGAGGATTGGGTTTTCCTAAAGGTGTCACCCATGAAGGGTGTGATAAGATTTTTCAAGAAGGGAAAGCTTGGTCCCCATTTTGTAGGTCCTTATCAGATTCTGAGGAAGGTTGTTAAGGTTGCTTATGAGTTGGATTTGCCATCAGAGTTGGAACCGGTTCATCCCATTTTTTATTTTTCCTTGTTGAAGAAGTGTGTTGGTGATCCTAGTTTGATTGTCCCTTTGAAGGATGTGGGTGTGAAGGATAGTCTCACATATTAGGAGGTTCCCATAGAAATCCTTGATCGTCAGATTCGGAGGTTGAGAAACAAAGAAGTTGCTTTGGTAAAGGTTCTTTGGAGAAATCAGCTTGTTGAAGGAGCTACTTGGGAAGCGGAAAAGGCCATGAAGGCCAAATATCCCCATCTCTTTCCTTTCGATTCTGTTTCAGCTTGAGGTAATTGTTTCATCCTTAGTATGTTCCTCCGATCCTGTTCCATCAGTTACTCTCATGATCCTAGCATGCATTCATGTTTTCGAAGTTGATTTAACCATGTTTTAAGTTGGAAAGTTCGGTTTTCATGTTTATTCCCTGATTTCCATGTTTTATTGCTGGTTGGGCTATTTTCTCTTAAGATTCCCTTGTTTAGTCTTTATTCGAGGACGAACGATCCCAAGGGGGAGATATTATAACACCCCAGAAACCTATCTAGCTTTTAAACTCAGAACCTGCAGAAAATTGCGAACTTCCAGGGATCACGGGTCAAGTCCATGAGCCATGGGTGGTTCCATGAGTCGTGGAAGTGACTCGTGATTCCAGTCCTGCAGACCATCCTCAGGTGTAAGGACCACAAGTTAGGTTCATGGTTCATGGAAGAGTCCATGGATCGTGGAACCAACCCGTGGAACTCAGACAGAGAGTGGCCAGGTCCCCTAATTACCACGACTTGGTCCTACGACTCGTGGAAGCTTTCACGAGTCCTCTTGTTGAGTCGTAGGGAACCTTCAGTAGCTTGAAATCTTGGGCAGTTTCCACGAGGAGGAACCATGAGTCTTGATTAGGTCTACGAGTTGTAGACTCCACCCATGGAACCTGAAGCTGAATTTTAAATCAACTTTTTCCTAATTAAGTCTCAGGGGGATTTTAGTCATTACCCATTCTTTTAACTCCTAAATGATGTCGTTTTGACTATTTCAAGTAGGATTTTCACCCTCATTAGCCTAAGTTCCTTCTCATTACTTCACTCATCTCCCAAAAAGGAAAATTCTTTTCCAAGCTTCAAGTCTCAAACTTCAAGTTCAAGTCTCCTAATTCTTTCCAATTCAAGTGGGTTATCTTCAATCAAGGTATGTGGGTAATCAACAATGGGTTCCTTTCACCCTTGTGCCCAAAACCCCCAATTCTTATTTCGAATTATGAACTTGTGAAATTAGGGTTTGATCTAAATTGGGGAAAAACTTATGAAATCAGTTTCTAAGCATCAATTCATGCTTTCCTATGGTTTATTTATGATTTGATTAAGATTCCTTATTTGGTTTCAAAATAGTATGATTCCTTTGAATTGCATATTTTCAAGTGAAGGTTTACATGTTTAGATAAACATGTTATTATGTATTTATGAAATTGCATGCCTAATTCTTTAAGCATGAATTTAAGAAGGAAAAGTATGTTTTGAATTATGGTTATGCTAAGCTTCAAGAACCTATGATATGAAAATCGCATGATACCCGACGTATTTTCATGCTTTTCAACGAGATTTGGCATGAGATTGTGCCACTATGAATGTATGAGCTATATGTACATATTTTGGGAGTAGTATTTAGCACCGAGCGATGAGGGTTCGATTACCCAAGTCCAAAACTACGTTACTAGCGTAGGTTATCACATGAAGTGCCTATGGGCTTATGAGAGTGGATCCATATCTTGATAATGGTGTCCTGTGTCTTAGCGGGCATTAGGGCAGCTTTGCCAACTAGGGTTATATAGTTGGGAAAGGTGACTCATTTCTTGGCACGGTTTAAGTCGGTTATAAGAAACTCCCATGAATGATTTCAAGTTTTCTAAACTTTATGATATCTTATTTTGAAGTTTTGACGACGAACTCACGCTTATTACTCAAACAATGATATTTACTTATGACTTCTTCGATTATGCATGAACTCAATTTTCAATTATGTTTTAAGCAAGCTTTCATATTATTTATGCATATCTCGCTTATTCGGTACATCCTATAGTACTGACGCATATCTTGCGTTGCATCCTTTGATGATGCAGATTTAGGAGTCCCTTCCCAGGCACGTGGCTAGAGCTTCCAGGCCACTCTATCTGTCAGTTGTTGGTGAGTTCGCTTAGGTCGAGGACTAGTCATGTTATTAGCTTGTGTTAAGCTTTTCATTTTCGTACTTTGAGTTAGCTAGGGTCTTTTCCTAGCAACTCTTTATGTCATAAGTAGAGGCTTTTAGACATAGACAGTATTTGAGTCTTCTTATGGATCTTGTATTCCCATTTGACTTGATTATCCATTTATGCTATTTTGACTTTATGTATTATGCTTCCGCTTATCTTTGTAATGCTTGAGAATGCTATGACCAAGGGTTAGCTTGGGGCACTTGTCGTCACTTGTCGTCCCAAGTCCCGTGTTATGTCTAGGGGGTAACCTCGGGGCGTGACATCTTCATTTGTTTATAATGTAGGCTAAGGGACGGGTAAGAATATTTTAGATAAAATAGTGACTAATCCTCCCTAGGCACATTTAATACATCACTTATTTTCACACTTTAGCACTTTCAACTTCTCTGAGCTACTTCTTTCTTTCTTCTTTTGTTCTACCCTTTCTTCTTCTTCCCTTTTTATTGAGCTTTCTTAATACTTAGAATGGATTTTCTTTTTGTATTATACTTTTTCTTTTCTTTTTCTTATTTCCCATGCTGCACTTAACTTTTTGCTCACACATTAACTTCTTTTCTTTTTCAAGGTTCACAACTCACCACCCCCTTCTTCTTTTATGTAACTTCCTTTAAGCGGTTAACACTAGATCAAGTGCCCTACGGGAGTTATTTGGATCAAATATGGTCTAAGAACAAAGGATATTAGGCTACATATTTGGCTATCATAGAAATTCAGCTAAATGATCAAAAGAGCTTACTATGGATAACATTCAAGGATAGGTACAGGAGAGGATAAAAAGAATGGCTAATCAAAGAATTTCCTCTAGCACTTCCTTAACATGACTAACATTATTTCTCTTTACAAAACACACAAGGCAAGTTAACAAGTAAAGGTGGAGCATCAAAGGCCTGGTGGCATGATTCAAGATATTGACCTTCCCACTTGGAAATGGGAAGCAATAAATATGGACTTTATTACTGGTTTGTCTCATACTCGAAGGCAACACGATTCCATTTGGGTAATTATCAATCGGATGACCAAGTCATCCCACTTCTTGGCTGTTAAGACTACTGATTTAGCAGACGATTATGCCAGACTCTACATATGGGAGATAGTTCGATTGCATGGTGTTCCCTTGTCTATCATTTTGGATAGAGGTCCTCAGTTTACATCTCAGTTTTGGAGATTGTTTCAGAAAGGTTATGGTACCCAAGTGAAGCTTAGCACAACTTTTCACCATCAGACAGATTGCCAGGAAGAGCGCACTATTCTGACTTTGGAGGATACATTGAGAGCTTGTGTGATCAACATCAAGGATAATTGGGATGATCACTTACCTCTTATCGAGTTGCCTACAACAACAGCTTTCTCTCTAGCATCCAGATGGCTCCATATGAGGCACTTTATGGTCGAAGATGTAGATCTCCTATTGGTTGGTTTGAGATAGGTGAGGCAGTCTTGATTGGTCCAAATTCAACTCATGATTCTATGGAGAAGGTTCAGCTTATTAGGGAGAGGTTGAAGACCACTCAGAGTCGACAGAAAGCTTATACAGATGTGAGGAGAAGGGAGTTGGAATTTGAAGTTGAGGATTGGGTTTTCCTAAAGGTGTCACCCATGAAGGGTGTGATAAGATTTTTCAAGAAGGGAAAGCTTGGTCCCCATTTTGTAGGTCCTTATCAGATTCTGATGAAAGTTGTTAAGGTTGCTTATGAGTTGGATTTGCCATCAGAGTTGGATCCGGTTCATCCCATTTTTTATTTTTCCTTGTTGAAGAAGTGTGTTGGTGATCCTAGTTTGATTGTCCCTTTGAAGGATGTGGGTGTGAAGGATAGTCTCACATATTAGGAGGTTCCCATAGAAATCCTTGATCGTCAGATTCGGAGGTTGAGAAACAAAGAAGTTGCTTCGGTAAAGGTTCTTTGGAGAAATCAGCTTGTTGAAGGAGCTACTTGGGAAGCGGAAAAGGCCATGAAGGCCAAATATCCCCATCTCTTTCCTTTCGATTCTGTTTCAGCTTGAGGTAATTGTTTCATCCTTAGTATGTTCCTCCGATCCTGTTCCATCAGTTACTCTTATGATCCTAGCATGCATTCATGTTTTCGAAGTTGATTTAACCATGTTTTAAGTTGGAAAGTTCGGTTTTCATGTTTATTCCCTGATTTCCATGTTTTATTGCTGGTTGGGCTATTTTCTCTTAAGTTTCCCTTGTTTAGTCTTTATTCGAGGATGAACGATCCCAAGGGGGAGATATTATAACACCCCAGAAACCTATCCAGCTTTTAAACTTAGAACCTGCAGAAAATTACGAACTTCCAGGGATCACGGGTCAAGTCCATGAGCCATGGGTTGTTCCATGAGTCGTGGAAGTGACTCGTGATTCCAGTCCTGCAGACCATCCTCAGGTGTAAGGACCACAAGTTAGGTTCATGGTTCATGGAAGAGTCCATGGATCGTGGAACCAACCCGTGGAACTCAGACAGAGAGTGGCCAGGTCCCCTAATTACCACGACTTGGTCCTACGACTCGTGGAAGCTTGCACGAGTCCTCTTGTTGAGTCGTAGGGAACCTTCAGTAGCTTGAAATCTTGGGCAGTTTCCACGAGGAGGAACCATGAGTCTTGATTAGGTCTACGAGTTGTAGACTCCACCCATGGAACCTGAAGCTGAATTTTAAATCAACTTTTTCCTAATTAAGTCTCAGGGGGATTTTAGTCATTACCCATTCTTTTAACTCCTAAATGATGTCGTTTTGACTATTTCAAGTAGGATTTTCACCCTTATTAGCCTAAGTTCCTTCTCATTACTTCACTCATCTCCCAAAAAGGAAAATTCTTTTCCAAGCTTCAAGTCTCAAACTTCAAGTTCAAGTCTCCTAATTCTTTCCAATTCAAGTGGGTTATCTTCAATCAAGGTATGTGGGTAATCAACAATGGGTTCCTTTCACCCTTGTGCCCAAAACCCCCAATTCTTATTTCGAATTATGAACTTGTGAAATTAGGGTTTGATCTAAATTGGGGAAAAACTTATGAAATCAGTTTCTAAGCATCAATTCATGCTTTCCTATGGTTTATTTATGATTTGATTAAGATTCCTTATTTGGTTTCAAAATAGTATGATTCCTTTGAATTGCATATTTTCAAGTGAAGGTTTACATGTTTAGATAAACATGTTATTATGTATTTATGAAATTGCATGCCTAATTCTTTAAGCATGAATTTAAGAAGGAAAAGTATGTTTTGAATTATGGTTATGCTAAGCTTCAAGAACCTATGATATGAAAATCGCATGATACCCGATGTATTTTCATGCTTTTCAACGAGATTTGGCATGAGATTGTGCCACTATGAATGTATGAGCTATATGTACATATTTTGGGAGTAGTATTTAGCACCGAGCGATGAGGGTTCGATTACCCAAGTCCAAAACTATGTTACTAGCGTAGGTTATCACATGAAGTGCCTATGGGCTTATGAGAGTGGATCCATATCTTGATAATGGTGTCCTGTGTCTTAGCGGGCATTAGGGCAGCTTTGCCAACTAGGGTTATATAGTTGGGCAAGGTGACTCATTTCTTGGCACGGTTTAAGTCGGTTATAAGAAACTCCCATGAATGATTTCAAGTTTTCTAAACTTTATGATATCTTATTTTGAAGTTTTGACGACGAACTCACGCTTATTACTCAAACAATGATATTTACTTATGACTTCTTCGATTATGCATGAACTCAATTTTCAATTATGTTTTAAGCAAGCTTTCATATTATTTATGCATATCTCGCTTATTCGGTACATCCTATAGTACTGACGCATATCTTGCGTTGCATCCTTTGATGATGCAGATTTAGGAGTCCCTTCCCAGGCACGTGGCTAGAGCTTCCAGGCCACTCTATCTGTCAGTTGTTGGTGAGTTCGCTTAGGTCGAGGACTAGTCATGTTATTAGCTTGTGTTAAGCTTTTCATTTTCGTACTTTGAGTTAGCTAGGGTCTTTTCCTAGCAACTCTTTATGTCATAAGTAGAGGCTTTTAGACATAGACAGTATTTGAGTCTTCTTATGGATCTTGTATTCCCATTTGACTTGATTATCCATTTATGCTATTTTGACTTTATGTATTATGCTTCCGCTTATCTTTGTAATGCTTGAGAATGCTATGACCAAGGGTTAGCTTGGGGCACTTATCGTCACTTGTCGTCCCAAGTCCCGTGTTATGTCTAGGGGGTAACCTCGGGGCGTGACATCTTCATTTGTTTATAATGTAGGCTAAGGGACGGGTAAGAATATTTTAGATAAAATAGTGACTAATCCTCCCTAGGCACATTTAATACATCACTTCTTTTCACACTTTAGCACTTTCAACTTCTCTGAGCTACTTCTTTCTTTCTTCTTCTGTTCTACCCTTTCTTCTTCTTCCCTTTTTATTGAGCTTTCTTAATACTTAGAATGGATTTTCTTTTTGTATTATACTTTTTCTTTTCTTTTTCTTATTTCCCATGCTGCACTTAACTTTTTGCTCACACATTAACTTCTTTTCTTTTTCAAGGTTCACAACTCACCACCCCCTTCTTCTTTTATGTAACTTCCTTTAAGCGGTTAACACTAGATCAAGTGCTCTACGGGAGTTATTTGGATCAAATATGGTCTAAGAACAAAGGATATTAGGCTACATATTTGGCTATCACAGAAATTCAGCTAAATGATCAAAAGAGGTTACTATGGATAACATTCAAGGATAGGTACAGGAGAGGATAAAAAGAATGGCTAATCAAAGAATTTCCTCTAGCACTTCCTTAACATGACTAACATTATTTCTCTTTACAAAACACACAAGGCAAGTTAACAAGTAAAGGTGGAGCATCAAAGGCCTGGTGGCATGATTCAAGATATTGACCTTCCCACTTTGAAATGGGAAGCAATAAATATGGACTTTATTACTGGTTTGTCTCATACTCGAAGGCAACACGATTCCATTTGGGTAATTATCAATCGGATGACCAAGTCATCCCACTTCTTGGCTGTTAAGACTACTGATTTAGCAGACGATTATGCCAGACTCTACATATGGGAGATAGTTCGATTGCATGGTGTTCCCTTGTCTATCATTTTGGATAGAGGTCCTCAGTTTACATCTCAGTTTTGGAGATTGTTTCAGAAAGGTCTTGTTACCCAAGTGAAGCTTAGCACAACTTTTCACCATCAGACAGATTGCCAGGAAGAGCGCACTATTCTGACTTTGGAGGATACATTGAGAGCTTGTGTGATCAACATCAAGGATAATTGGGATGATCACTTACCTCTTATCGAGTTGCCTACAACAACAGCTTTCTCTCTAGCATCCAGATGGCTCCATATGAGGCACTTTATGGTCGAAGATGTAGATCTCCTATTGGTTGGTTTGAGATAGGTGAGGCAGTCTTGATTGGTCCAAATTCAACTCATGATTCTATGGAGAAGGTTCAGCTTATTAGGGAGAGGTTGAAGACCACTCAGAGTCGACAGAAAGCTTATGCAGATGTGAGGAGAAGGGAGTTAGAATTTGAAGTTGAGGATTGGGTTTTCCTAAAGGTGTCACCCATGAAGGGTGTGATAAGATTTTTCAAGAAGGGAAAGCTTGGTCCCCATTTTGTAGGTCCTTATCAGATTCTGAGGAAGGTTGTTAAGGTTGCTTATGAGTTGGATTTGCCATCAGAGTTGGAACCGGTTCATCCCATTTTTTATTTTTCCTTGTTGAAGAAGTGTGTTGGTGATCCTAGTTTGATTGTCCCTTTGAAGGATGTGGGTGTGAAGGATAGTCTCACATATAAGGAGGTTCCCATAGAAATCCTTGATCGTCAGATTCGGAGGTTGAGAAACAAAGAAGTTGCTTCGGTAAAGGTTCTTTGGAGAAATCAGCTTGTTGAAGGAGCTACTTGGGAAGCGGAAAAGGCCATGAAGGCCAAATATCCCCATCTCTTTCCTTTCGATTCTGTTTCAGCTTGAGGTAATTGTTTCATCCTTAGTATGTTCCTCCGATCCTGTTCCATCAGTTACTCTTATGATCCTAGCATGCATTCATGTTTTCGAAGTTGATTTAACCATGTTTTAAGTTGGAAAGTTTGGTTTTCATGTTTATTCCCTGATTTCCATGTTTTATTGCTGGTTGGGCTATTTTCTCTTAAGTTTCCCTTGTTTAGTCTTTATTCGAGGACGAACGATCCCAAGGGGGAGATATTATAACACCCCAGAAACCTATCCAGCTTTTAAACTCAGAACCTGCAGAAAATTGCGAACTTCCAGGGATCACGGGTCAAGTCCATGAGCCATGGGTGGTTCCATGAGTCGTGGAAGTGACTCGTGATTCCAGTCCTGCAGACCATCCTCAGGTGTAAGGACCACAAGTTAGGTTCATGGTTCATGGAAGAGTCCATGGATCGTGGAACCAACCCGTGGAACTCAGACAGAGAGTGGTCAGGTCCCCTAATTACCACGACTTGGTCCTACGACTCGTGGAAGCTTGCACGAGTCCTCTTGTTGAGTCGTAGGGAACCTTCAGTAGCTTGAAATCTTGGGCAGTTTCCACGAGGAGGAACCATGAGTCTTGATTAGGTCTACGAGTTGTAGACTCCACCCATGGAACCTGAAGCTGAATTTTAAATCAACTTTTTCCTAATTAAGTCTCAGGGGGATTTTAGTCATTACCCACTCTTTTAACTCCTAAATGATGTCGTTTTGACTATTTCAAGTAGGATTTTCACCCTCATTAGCCTAAGTTCCTTCTCATTACTTCACTCATCTCCCAAAAAGGAAAATTCTTTTCCAAGCTTCAAGTCTCAAACTTCAAGTTCAAGTCTCCTAATTCTTTCCAATTCAAGTGGGTTATCTTCAATCAAGGTATGTGGGTAATCAACAATGGGTTCCTTTCACCCTTGTGCCCAAAACCCCCAATTCTTATTTCGAATTATGAACTTGTGAAATTAGGGTTTGATCTAAATTGGGGAAAAACTTATGAAATCAGTTTCTAAGCATCAATTCATGCTTTCCTATGGTTTATTTATGATTTGATTAAGATTCCTTATTTGGTTTCAAAATAGTATGATTCCTTTGAATTGCATATTTTCAAGTGAAGGTTTACATGTTTAGATAAACATGTTATTATGTATTTATGAAATTGCATGCCTAATTCTTTAAGCATGAATTTAAGAAGGAAAAGTATGTTTTGAATTATGGTTATGCTAAGCTTCAAGAACCTATGATATGAAAATCGCATGATACCCGACGTATTTTCATGCTTTTCAACGAGATTTGGCATGAGATTGTGCCACTATGAATGTATGAGCTATATGTACATATTTTGGGAGTAGTATTTAGCACCGAGCGATGAGGGTTCGATTACCCAAGTCCAAAACTACGTTGCCAGCGTAGGTTATCACATGAAGTGCCTATGGGCTTATGAGAGTGGATCCATATCTTGATAATGGTGTCCTGTGTCTTAGCGGGCATTAGGGCAGCTTTGCCAACTAGGGTTATATAGTTGGGCAAGGTGACTCATTTCTTGGCACGGTTTAAGTCGGTTATAAGAAACTCCCATGAATGATTTCAAGTTTTCTAAACTTTATGATATCTTATTTTGAAGTTTTGATGACGAACTCACGCTTATTACTCAAACAATGATATTTACTTATGACTTCTTCGATTATGCATGAACTCAATTTTCAATTATGTTTTAAGCAAGCTTTCATATTATTTATGCATATCTCGCTTATTCGGTACATCCTATAGTACTGACGCATATCTTGCGTTGCATCCTTTGATGATGCAGATTTAGGAGTCCCTTCCCAGGCACGTGGCTAGAGCTTCCAGGCCACTCTATCTGTCAGTTGTTGGTGAGTTTGCTTAGGTCGAGGACTAGTCATGTTATTAGCTTGTGTTAAGCTTTTCATTTTCGTACTTTGACTTAGCTAGGGTCTTTTCCTAGCAACTCTTTATGTCATAAGTAGAGGCTTTTAGACATAGACAGTATTTGAGTCTTCTTATGGATCTTGTATTCCCATTTGACTTGATTATCCATTTATGCTATTTTGACTTTATGTATTATGCTTCCGCTTATCTTTGTAATGCTTGAGAATGCTATGACCAAGGGTTAGCTTGGGGCACTTGTCGTCACTTGTCGTCCCAAGTCCCGTGTTATGTCTAGGGGGTAACCTCGGGGCGTGACATCTTCATTTGTTTATAATGTAGGCTAAGGGACGGGTAAGAATATTTTAGATAAAATAGTGACTAATCCTCCCTAGGCACATTTAATACATCACTTCTTTTCACACTTTAGCACTTTCAACTTCTCTGAGCTACTTCTTTCTTTCTTCTTCTGTTCTACCCTTTCTTCTTCTTCCCTTTTTATTGAGCTTTCTTAATACTTAGAATGGATTTTCTTTTTGTATTATACTTTTTCTTTTCTTTTTCTTATTTCCCATGCTGCACTTAACTTTTTGTTCACACATTAACTTCTTTTCTTTTTCAAGGTTCACAACTCACCACCCCCTTCTTCTTTTATGTAACTTCCTTTAAGCGGTTAACACTAGATCAAGTGCCCTACGGGAGTTATTTGGATCAAATTTGGTCTAAGAACAAAGGATATTAGGCTACATATTTGGCTATCACAGAAATTCAGCTAAATGATCAAAAGAGCTTACTATGGATAACATTCAAGGATAGGTACAGGAGAGGATAAAAAGAATGGCTAATCAAAGAATTTCCTCTAGCACTTCCTTAACATGACTAACATTATTTCTCTTTACAAAACACACAAGGCAAGTTCTGGACACCACTTGAACACATAGAATTCAAGTAACTCCTCACATCACACATGGCACATATTCAATACAAGTACACTATCACATAGATTTTTAGTAGATAAACCACTAAGAATTCATGTTAAGCACATGCATACAAGTTATGAAAATGATCTTTGGTCTCTTAATCAAGTTTATCTTCTTATTTTTGCACATTTTTTTCAAACAAACCAAGCTTGTGTTCATAAAGGTGATATCCTAAATTGAGGAATAGGAACTTGTTATGGAAAGGAGATATATCAATGTTTGCTTTGGGTATATACATAGGAGTCTTCTCAAATTGGATGTACCATCATATTCCCAAAGCATCAATCGCTTCTAACCCATAAGTTAATTTCGGTGCTTGGGGTTGTCCCTCCTTTTTTTGTCTAGGCCTCTTATCCTTATTTTGGCTACTGCTTGTAGCATTTTCCTTTTTGGTGCTAGTTCTTTTAGGCCTTGAAGATATGGTACCTTCAAAAGAAAAATAAAAGTTAAGTATAAAATATACGACATAAATACTACAAGAAAATTCTATTTTATCCTAAAACTAGAAAATAACATAAAACGTCCTAAAAGTTGCTATTTTGCTCATAAAATCAAGTGAATTTTTACAAGTAGCTTAGCATCTAGTTAGTTATATATATCTAATTAAGAGCATGGCATACTAATTGTCATGGTGGATGTAGAAAATATAAGATTCAAATGAGGTATAGAGTCACCCCACACTTAGAGTTTTGACATATTCTCATAAAACTCTCTTTCAAGTATTTTATCAAACACTTAGTGTGCATAAATTTTTAAGGTCTTCTTTCATAGAATTTTTCATCCTAATTCACCCATAAATTTCATATTAGCAACAAACAACCATTCTAGCAATCATATATTCACCAATAATCGATAATTTATGTTTCCATATAATAATTTAGCATGATTCACAAGTTGGAAAATTCAAGTATGTAATTTCACTTTTCATGGGTCTACAAAATTACAAGCTAAAAATAACAAATTAAACAAATAAAACCTAAAAACTAATAACTAATGAAAAGAATACAAATTAACTAAAGAAAGTATAAGAATTCATACCTTGAAAGATTGATTCTTGAAGAAGAAATCTTGAAGGAATGAAGTCTTTAGCTAAAGTGAAGAGAGAGAACTATTTGAAATACACTAGTGCACAAAACTAAGGAGAATCTAGTGTCTTTATACTAAATATTTTTTCTTTTTCTTTTTAATTTCTGTTTTTTATTTATTTTATTATCATTATTATTTAAAAATTATAAAAAACAATTGAGTGAAATACACTACGAAGGGGCCTTGGGTGGTACCCTAGAAATCCCTCTAGTGTATTTTCACTAATTATTTTTGTTTTCTAATTTTTTAAACCTTGTTTTGAGTGTCCGTTTCCACTTTTCTTGCTCCACAACCTTGGAAACCTGCAAGACAATAAACTCAAGATAATTTTTAGAAATTTTATATAAAAAATATAATAAAGAAGAACTAAATATGTACAACAAAATTGGGTTGCCTCCCAACTAGCGCCTTCTTTAACATCGTGGCTCTACATGAAATTTTTCAAGTTCCATTATCTCTATGATGGGGGTAAACATCACTAACCTATCTCACTTGAGCTTCTATTTTGGTCCTGTATTCCTTCACCTCTCTTATTAAGTTTCAAAACTCTATATTCCAAGGAAGCCCGTGTACAGGCACACTTTGTAGCATCTGTATGGTTGTAAATACACAGTTCTCATCCCACCATCTACCAACTACCATATCTAATATAGATTGGTTGATTTTATCAAGCGTTTGGTAGAAAGTGTCCATCATCATTACCTTAGACAAGCCCAAACCCGAATAATCAATAAGATAGTTGAACCTTGCCCAAGCGTCAGAGAGTAACTTTTCCTCCTCTTGTTCAAAATTCATAATCTTGTTCACTACTTGTGTCTTTCTGGTGTGTGGACTCAACTCATGGATGAATGTATACACTAACCTAGGCTATGTATCTTATAACTCTGGTGAAGTGTTCATATACCATTCCATTGCTTCTCCCATAAGAGAGCAAGGAAACCAATATAACTTTATCTCATCATTAATTACCTTGTCAAACTTCTCGCACACATCCAAGAAGTTATTTATGTGAAATATGGGATCTCTCTCCCAACCATTTCCGAATAGACCTTTATCCGTAATATCTCTTTCAATCTCATCTGATATAGTCACAATATCTTTCTCTGTCATATTCAATCTCTGAGGACCCCTCAATGGGTTGTTTTGATTTGAATGAGTTTCTTGTCTTGCCTTAGCCACTCTTGGAAGAACCAAATTCATGACTTTGAGCTCCTTATAATGTGCAGGCAGATTATTTGTCTTCAATACATTAAATGTGTCTTCAGTTTCCCCTATCGTCAAAGACATCTTACCAGACTTCACCATTATTACCACATTAGCTGTAGGCAAGAAACATCTACCAATAATGATGGATACATCTTTTTCGGCCTCATAATCAAGAATAATGAAGTCCACAGGCAGAATACATAGTTTTATCTTCACTAACACATCTTCAATGATTCCATCAGGATATGTTAAAGAATGATCTACCAATTGAAAGCTAACTGTGGTAGGCCTTGGTTCACCAAGTCCCAAAGTCTTGAAAACTGAAGTGGGCATCAAATTTTTATTGGCACCTAAGTCACAAGGTGCCCTTTCCATATCTCTATCTCTGATACTTATAGGAATAGTGAAGTTCCCTGGAAATTTTAACTTTGGAGGGAGTTTGTTTCTGATTCTTGAACTACACTCTTCAGTGAGTGCAACTGTCTCAAACTCTGTGAGGTGCCTATTGTTTGCAACTCTACTTCTCAAGTGCTTGGCTTATTTTGGTTCCTCTTGCAATAGCTCCACCACTGAAATGTTCACATGTAACTGCTTCAATATGTCTAGAAATCTCGAACAAGCCTTGTCTTCTTTTTGTTTCTCAAACCTCTGGGGGAATGGTGGTGGTGGCTTTACTATTAACTCTTCAATTGATTTTTCAATTTCTTTCTCTTTCTCTAGTGTAGACCTCAACTCTTCATTCGGTCTTCTATTTTTTAGAGGTTCTACTTCTAACTTTTTTTCGCTTCTCAAGGTGACTACATTAACCATTTTCTTTAGATTTTTCTCTTTATCACTTGGTAATGCCCCTTGAGGTCTCGCATGTAATGCTGCAGCTAATTGACCCATTATAGTTTTTCCCAGTAATGAATTTCTTATGCTCTTCATTGATTACCTACTGAGCTGGATTGAACTGGTGAGTATCAGCTACAAACTGCTTGAATACCTCTTCAAATGAACTACTTACTTGAGCTTATGGTTGTGTGAATGGTTGATTTTAATTACCTCCCTAAGAAAATTTTGGGTGATTTTTGTAGTTCTGCCCATAGCTATTACCTTGATAACCCATTCCACGATTCTGCTGCCCCACATAAAATATAAACTTTGGATTTTGAGGATAACCTAAATAGGTATGGTTTTCACCACATAGCTCACACATAATGCTGGCTACTTGAACTTACTGAACTTGCCTTGAGCTTTTAGTTGTAAGACACTTTTTCACTAAGCTTTTAAGCTTCCCAATTTTAGCTCTCATTCCTATAACATCATTTAACTCTAGCTTCCCTGGCTCTTTCTGTGAAGTTGAAGATAACACTCTACTCGACTCTTGATTGTCTCTATTACCTACAAACATAAGGTTGAGTAGCACTTTTATTTCATCATAACTCTTGGACAAGATTTTCCTTGATCTGTAGAATCTAATAGTGACTTGGAGTATAATCTCAGTCCTTCAAAGAAGTTATGGCCAATGATCTTCTTTGGCTGCTGATGATGAGAACAAGTGTAGTATGGGATATCGTGTTACTATAATGAGGGGTTTAGAGATAATTGCTAAGGTTAATCGAAATTTAGAAGGTTAAATTAATTATTATGAATTGTAGTGGGATAACATAGAAGGTGACGTATTACGTGTGCTTGAGTTGTAACTTTCGGTTTAAGTAATGATGTTGAGATTATTTATTGTATATTGAATTTTATACATTTATTATGTGATCTAATCTTAGTCGACCGATGATACCTACCAGTATGTGTGGTGTTCTAATACTACTCTTGCTACATATTTTTGGGTGTAGAAGTGTGACAGGTTGACTGAAGTCTCAGTGCATGGAATGAAGAGTCTCTATGTCATGCCCTGAGCCTAGCCGTTTGACATAACATGGGACCTGGGACCACAAGTACCCCAAGCTAACCCTTGGTCATAGCATAACTCAGATAATTCAAATAGACAAGCGGAAGCATAATAGGAAGATCCGAAATCAAATGTATAGATAATCAAGTCAAATAGGAATACAAATCCAAAAGGAAACTCGCATACTGTCTATGTATGAAAAGCATCTAACTGTCATAAAGAGTTGATGGTACAAGACCCCAGCTAACTCAGAATCTTAAATGAAAGAATAAAGGTGGACGCTCTAACTCTAGTCCTCGAATAATGAGGACTCACTAATAATCAGCTGAATGTCTGGCGTAGTCTAGCCACGAGTTTGAGGGAAGGTGCCTGAATCTGCATCATAAAAGGATGCATCACAAAATGCGTCAGTACTATATGATGTACTGAATATATGAGTCTATGCAACAATAAATGTAAACGTGCTTGAATCATGCTTGAAAGACTGAAGACATGCATAATAAGAGAATTCATGAGTAAAATCATAGTTAAACATAAGACATGAAAATAGAAGATCAACTTTCAAAAGTAGAGTATCATATAACTTTACCTAAAAAGCCTTCATATGGGAGTTTCTTATAACAGATATAGACCATGTGAGTTACATGGAATCTAACTATATAACCCTAGTTAGCAAAGTTGTTCCAAACCCTGCCAAGGTAAGGAACACCATATTCCAACTATATGACCCTAGTTGGCAAAGCTGTCCTATGCCCGGCTAAGGTAAGGGCACCATGATAATAAAGAGTGGAACCACTTTCATATGCCCATCGGGCGATACATAACCTATGCTGGCAACGTAGTTTTTGGACTTAGGTAATCGAACCCTCATCGCTCGGTGCTAAATACTACTCCCAAAACATATACATATAGCTCATAATACTTGTGACATATCTGATGTCAAAACTTTTCATAACTTAGGTAGACATATTTAGATGCCAAACCTTTCATAAAACATAGGGGCATATCTAATATCCAAAACTATTGGAAAAGCATAAGGACATATCGTCTGCCATGCAATTCACAAATCATGAGTCTTAAAGCTTTGCATAACCATAATTCAAAATATTCTTTCCTTTCTAAAATAATAGTCTAAAGAATTAGGCATGCAATTTCATGAAAATAGAGGTCATGTTATCTAAACATACCAATTTTACTTGAAGACATGCAATTCAATGAAATCATGCTAGAATTTATCATCAATCATATGGGCTTTTATAAACACTTAAGGAACCTCAATTAAAACATGGATAATGAATAAGAAGTCATGAATTAATACTTTAAAACAAAGCCCATCAATTTCCCCCCAATTTGGGTAAGAACCCTAATTTAGAAATCCATAAATTCAATTTAGTAGATTGGGGCTTTGGGCATAAGGGTGAAGGGATTCCCTTATTGAATACCCACATACCTTGATTGAAGCTAACCCAACTAAAATTGAAAAGGAAATGAGGCTTGAACTTGGAGCTTGAGAGAATTACTTTCCTCTTTTGGTAGATGAATGAGGGAATGATCAGGGACTTAGGCTAATAGATTTAGAAATCGTGCTAAAAATGGCCAAAACGACCTCACTTAGGAGTTAAAAGGGTGGTTAATGATTGAAGTACCCCTGGGACTTAATTAAGAAAAACTGTTAAATTTCCTCTGCCTCAGGCTCCAAGAATGGGTTCCACGGGTCGTAGACTGAACCACGACTCGTGGTTCCCACTTGTGTTTCCTGAGCCAAAAGACAGGCTGAAGAACAGGTTCTACGAGTCCACAGTACGACTCGTAGAATGGACTACGGTCCGTAGACCTCAGTCGTACTTCCTAGGGAAATTGTTGATCTCTGAATAAGTTCTACGAGTTAGCAGGATGGTCCATAGTTCAAACTACGGGCCATAGAAGCCAATCATGAAACCTAGGGAAACTGTCAACACTCTGATCTGATTCCACGAGTTGACAGGATGGGCCGAAGTCTGAACCACGATCCGTAGAACTAACTCGTGGTTCTCAGACCATAGGCTGAACCAGCAGACTGGAACCACAGGTTCACTTCCCGACTCGTGGTTCAAACCACGGTCCATGATTTAGACCCATAATTTCTGAAAAGTTCAAAATGCTCAAATTTATTAAGTTTAAAAACTGGATCGAATTCCGAGGTGTTACAATATCTCCCCCTTAGGATCATTCATCCTCGAATGAAGACTAAATAAGGGAAAACTGAAGATAAAACAGCCCAACCAATCAACAACTCATAAAATCTGGAGAACACACATGAAAACTGAGCTTGTAACTTAAAACATGATAAAACTAACTTCGGAAAACATGTATGCGTGCTAGGATCATGAGAGAAACTGATGGAATAGAATCGGAGGAACATACTAAGGATGAAACTATTACCTCAAGCTGAAACAAAGTCGGAAGGGAAGAGATGAGGGTACTTGGCTTTCATGGCTGATTCTGCTTCCCAAGTAGCTCCCTCGACTAGTTGATTTCTCCAAAGGACTTTTACCGAGGCGACTTCTTTGTTTCTCAACCTCCAAATCTGATTATCAAGGATCTCCACGGGAACCTCCTCATAAGTGAGACTATCTTTCACACCCACATCCTCCAAAGGAATAATCAAGGACGGATCACCAACACACTTCTTCAACAAGGACACATGGAAAACCAGATGAACCACTTCTAAATTTAATGGCAAGCCCAACTCATAAGCAACACTACCAAATCTCCTTAGAATCCGATAAGGACCTACAAAACAGGGAATAAGCTTCCCTTTCTTTCCAAATCTCATCACACCCTTCATGGGTGACACCTTAAGAAAAACCCAATCATCCACTTCAAATTCCAATTCCCTTCTCCTCACATCCGCATACGATTTATGTCAAATATTGGCGGTCTTCAACCTCTCCCTAATGGTCTGAACCTTCTCCATAGACGCATGAACCAAATATCGACAAATCAAGGCTACCTCACCTACCTTAAACCAACCAATAAGAGATCTACATCTCCTACCATAAAGTGCCTCATAGGGAGCCATCTGGATGCTAGAGTGAAAGTTGTTGTTGTAGGAAAACTTAATAAGAGGTAAGTGATCATCCCAACTACCCTTGAAATCAATCGCACAAGATTTCAACATATCCTCCAATGTCTGAATAGTACGCTCTGCCTGGCCATCCGTCTGTGGGTGAAAAGTTGTGCTAAGCTTCACCTGAGTACCAAGACCTCTCTGAAATGATCTCCAAAATTAGGATGTAAACTGAGTACCTCTATCTGAAAGTATGGACAATGGAACATCATGCAATCGGACTATCTCACGGATGTAGAGTCTGAAATAATCCTCAGCTGAAACAGTAGTCTTAACGACCAAGAAGTGAGCTAATTTGGTAATTCTGTCGACAATCACCCAAATAGAATTGTGTTGCCTTCGAGTACCAGGCAAACCTGTAATGAAGTCCATATTGATCGCTTCCCACTTCCAAGTAGGAAGGTCAATATCCTGAGTCATACTGCCCAGTTGCTGATGCTCAACCTTCACTTGCAGACAGTTGGGGCACTTAGCCACAAAATCGACTATGTCCCTTTTCATACCATTCCACCAATAGACTTCCCATAGATCACGGTACATCTTGGTGGCACCAGGGTGAATAGAATATCTGGAACTATGAGCCTTAGTAAAAATCTGTTGTCTCAACCCACCTACATCTGGCACACATAATCGACCCTGATAATGAAGCACAACATTTCCCCTTTGGGAGAAAACCTCAACCCTTTGCTGATGGACTTCACCTTTTAGCTAAAGCAAAATAGGATCACTATCTTGCTTTGCCTTCACTTCAGCTACCAAAGATGATTCAGAACCATTCTGAGTAATATCAACACCTTATGTCGAGTCCATAAGTCGAACTCCTAACCGAGCAAGCCTATGAACCTCCCTAACCAATTCCTTCTTACTGTCCTCAACCAAAGACACACTATCCATGGACAATCTACTAAGTGCATTCGCCACTACATTGGCCTTACCCGGATGGTAAAGCACACTCATGTCATAATCCTTAAGGAGCTCAAGCCATCTCCTTTGAAGCAGATTCAATTCCTTTTGAGAGAACACATACTGAAGACTCTTATGATCGGTGAATACATCCACATGCACACCGTACAAGTAATATCTCCATATCTTCAAAGCAAATACCATGACTGCTAACTTAAAATCATGAGTAGGGTAGTTCTTCTCGTGGATCTTAAGTTGTCTAGAAGCATAAGCAATCACCTTACCACGTTACATCAAAACATAACCCAAGCCAATTCTAGAAGCATCACAATACATAACAAAGTCATATGAACCCTCGGGTGGTCAACACTAGCGCTGTGGTCAACCTAGTCTTTAATTCCTGAAAGTTCTTCTCACTAAGATCAGACCACTAAAACTTTACCTTCTTCTGAGTCAATTGAGTCAAAGGGGCAGCAATGGAAGAAAACCCCCTCCACAAATCTCCTGTAGTAACCGGCCAAACCCAAAAAGCTCCTAATAATGGATGGGGTAGTGGGTCTAGGCTAGTTCTTTACTGCCTCAATCTTTTGTGAATCAACTTGAATACCATCTCTAATCACAATATGACCCAGAAAAGCAATAGACTGCATCCAGAACTCACACCTGCTAAACTTAGCAAATAACTATCGATCCTTGAGAGTTTGCAACACAACTCTCAAATAGCCCGCATGCTCCTCCTCACTCCGAGAATAGATAAGAATATCATTAATGAAAACAATCACAAACATATCTAGATATTGTTTGAACACACGGCTTATCAAATCCATAAAGGCTGCAAGAGCATTTAATAAACCAGAGGACATAACCATAAATTCATAATGACCATACCGAGTTCTAAAAGTTATCTTCAGAATATCACACTCTCTAACATGAAGCTGATGATAATCGGATCTAAGGTCGATCATGGAGAAGAAACTGGCACCCTGAAGCTGATCGAACACGTCATCAATCCTAGGAATGGGATACTTATTCTTAATTGTGACTTTGTTAAACTGACGGTGGTCAATACACATTCTGAGGGAACCATCTTTCTTTCGCATGAACAAGACTGGAGCACCCCATGGAGAGATATTGGGTTAAATAAAACTCTTATCAAGGAGATCTTTCAACTGTTCTTTCAATTCCTTAAGTTATGCGGGAGCCATTCTATAGGGAAGAATAGAGATAGGATTTGTATCTGGAAGAAGATCTATTCCAAAGTTGATCTCCCGCTCAGGAGGGACTCCAGGAAAATCTTTGGGAAATACTTCTGGGAAATTGTTCACAATAGGAACAGACTGAAGGGATGGGGTTTCAGACTCCATGTCCATAACCCAAACTATTTGATAAACATAACCCTTAGAAATTATCTTTCTAGCCTTAAGATAAGATAAGAAACGACCTTTCGAGGATGGAGGACTACCTTGCCACTCTAAGACAGGTTCATTTGGAAACTTGAAACTGACAACTCGAGTATGATAATCAACCGAGGCATAACAAGCATACAACCAATCCATACCAAGAATAACATCAAAATCAATCATCTCCAACTCTACTAAATCCACTGAAGTGACTCTATGAAGGACTGAGATAGGGCAATCTCGATAGATTCTTTTGGCCTGGACTGACTCACCAATAGGAGTAGAAACACAAAAGGGTTCTAAAAGCTGATTCGGACACATCTCAAATTTTCATGCTACGTAAGGGGTCACAAAAGATAGAAAGGCACTGGGGTCTAATAGGGCATGCACATCCAAAGAGAAAACTTTCAACATACCAGTGACGACGTCTGGTGAACTCTCTTAGTCCTGTCAAGAGGACATGGCATAAAGGCAGTTCTGGCGCTGACCACCAGAACTAGAAGTACTAACCTGCTGGGCTGGTAGACCTCTTGGAGCTGCTAGGGAAGACTGATTCCATCCACCACTTTGTCCCTTCTTAGCTGAAGGGCAATCTCTAACCCTGTGACAAACCTATCCATATCCAATACAACCACCTGAACCAGCTAGACACTCCCTGGGATGATTCTTTCCATATTTAGTGCAAATGGGGTAGGAAGGCCCCTTTGCACCACTCCTCTAAAAATAAGAGCCCGCAACTCTACCAGATTTATCATGATGAGGCCTGGAGGCCTGAGAAGGAGCACTAGCAGTAGAATGCACAGATCATGATGACCTCTTCTGAAAGGAAGATCGATGTCCACCTCCAGACTTCTGATGGCTAAATCCCGAACCCTCAGATCTAATTTTTTTGTTCTCCTTAGCCATCTCCCTAAGTTTGTCTCCCTCAATCTGGTGAGCATGAGTCATAAGTCTGGAGATACTCATGTAACTCAATAGCATAGGAGATCTACACTCTTTCTTTACCAAATATGAGATTCCATAGATATACTTGCTTATCTGATCTTGTGGGTCAGCCACCATAGCAGGAGCATATTTGGAAAGCTGAGTGAACCTCAACCCATACTCTTGAACAGTCATGGATCCCTATCTCAAGTTCACAAACTCCTCGTCCTTTGCTTGCCTTAACTCCCTCGGGAAGAACCGGTCAAGGAAAGCCCTCTTGAAATACTCCCAAGTCATAGGGACCACGTCCCTAGCCCTAGCTTCCTTCCATTGCATGAACCAGATATGAGCTACATCCTTGAGTTGATAGGATGCTAACTCAACACTATCAACACCAGCCACTTGCATCACATCAAAAAATTTCTTCACTTCATCAATAAAATTTAGTGGATCCTCACTCACTTTCGAACCCCAAAACTCAGGTGGTTTCATATGGATAAAATCACAAACTCAGGCCGCTACCCCACCTAGAGGGTGGATGGGAATGTGAACTGGTTGGTTGGCCTGAACGGCCATAGTCTAGGCTAGCATATGGATGGCATTCCTGAACTCCTCATTCTTGACCTTGGGTGCTAGAACTGGAGCATCAAGCAGCATTCTGAGAAGCTCGGTTAGGCATAGAACATTGAGGCATAATCTAAAACGTACAAGGAAAGAATTAGAGGGATATTAGAGTTAAACTCTATTGCACGATATGATCATGAAAGAAGTGAATTTTTTCTAATACATCTCATAGCTTCCCTCTCACAAGTGTGGCGCACTTCACACACATGAAAGAGACTCAACTCGATGCGGCTTTCAGACATCCTAGCACTCTTGAACCTGAGGCTCTGATACCAAGTTTGTCATGCCCCAAGGCTACCCCCTTAATGTAACACGAGACCTGGGACCACAAGTTCCCCAAGATAACCCTTGGTCATAGCATAACTCAGATAATTCAAATAGACATGAAAAAACATAATAGGAAGATCCGAAATCAAATGTATAGATAATCAAGTCAAATCGGAATACAATCCAAAAGGAGACTCACATACTATCTATATTTGAAAAGCCTCTAACTATCATAAAGAGTTACTGGAACAATACCCCAACTAACTCAGAATCTGAAATAAAAGCATAAAGGTGGACTCTCTAACTCTAGTCCTCGAATAATGAGGACTCACCAATAATTAGTTAAATGTCTGCCATAATCTAGCCACGAGTATAAAGGCAGGTGCCTGAATCTGCATCGTAAAAGGATGCAGTGCAAAATGCATCAGTACTATATGATGTACTGAATATACGAGTCTATGCAACAATAAATATAAATGTGCTTGAATCATGCTTGAAAGACTGAAGACATGCATAATAAGAGAATTCATGAGTTAAATCATAGTTAAACATAAGACATGAAAATAGAAGATCAACTTTCAAAAGTAGAGTATCATATAACTTAAACTGAAAAGCTTTCATACGGGAGTTTCTTATAACCGATAATAGACCATGTGAACTATATGGAATCTAACTATACAACCCTAGTTAGCAAAGTTGTTCTGAACCCTGCCAAGGTAAGGAACACCATAATCCAACTATATCACCCTAGTTGGCAAAGTTGCCTTATGCACCGCTAGGCAAGGGAACCATAATAAGAAAGAGTGGAACCACTTTCATAAGCCCATCGGGTGATACATAACCTACACTAGCAACATAGTTTTTTAACTTGGGTAATTGAACCCTCGTCGCTTGATGCTAAATACTACTCCCAAAACATATACATATAGCTCATAATACCTGTGACATATCTGATGTCAAAACTGTTCATAACTTAGGTAGACATATCTGGATGCCAAACCTTTCATAAAACATAGGGACATATCTAATATCCAAAACTGTTGAAAAATCATAAGGACATAATTGATGCCATGTAATTCACAAATCATGAGTCTTAAAGCTTTGCATAACCATAATTCAAAATATACTTTTCTTTCTAAAATCATAGTCTAAAGAATTAGGCATGCATTTTCATGAAAATAGAGGTCATGTTATATAAACATACCAATTTTACTTGAAGACATGCAATTCAATGAAATCATGCTAGAATTGTAACACCTCAGAACTTCCAAACCCAGACTTAGCTCAGAAAACCAAAAGAAAATAAAATTTCAAAAAAAAACTCTAAGTTTTCAGGAACCACGGTTAAGACCACAAACCGTAGTATGGAACCACAGTTCATCGTCTAAATCGTAGTACCCATTTCTAGTAGATCCCCAGTTCTTGCCCCAGGAACCATGAGTCATATCACGGACCGTAGTTTAGAACCACGATCCATCATGTCACTCGTGGTTTCCCTTAATCAGAGGACCATCAGTTCAGGGCTCAAGAACCACGAGCCACATGATAAACCATCATTCAGGACCACAGTCCATCCTGTGGACTCATGGAACCAAAACCTCAGAGACCCCAGCCATTATCCCAGAAACCACAAGTTGGGTAATGGACCGTACTTCTAAACCACGTTCCGTCCTTTGATTCATGAAATCCTCAGACTAAACAAAAGTCCCAGGAACCACCAGCCACATGACTAACCATCATTCAGGAGTACGGTCCATCCTATGGAGTTGTGGTTCCCTCAGATTAGAGGACCACCAAGACCCCTAGATAGGACCATAACTCAGTTGATGTCCCATCGTCCAAGGCTACGGTCCATCAACCAAGCCGTGATCCCTGAGATATTATTTTCAACAGAGTTCTTTTAAATTTCCCAAGGGTATTCTGGACTTTTCCTACCTCTTTTAATGCCTAGGCTACATTGTTTTGGCTATTCTAAGCCTAGTTAATTAGCCAAAAACTACCTAAATCACCTATTCTCCTAAAAACACTAGATACTTAGAAAGAAAAGGAGAAATGAGGCGACAGCTTCGCTCAAGAACAAGCTGAAGGTTCCTTCAAGTTCAGCCCCAAAATCCAAAGGATTTCTCTGTAGTTTCTTCACCAGGTATGTGGGATTTCACTAGTGGGTTCCTTTCACCCATTAGGTCCCTAGAATTCAGTCAGTTCTTCATCTTCTCCATGAATTGTTCAGATTTAGGGTTCCTAAATCTTAGGGATTCATTGTAATTTAGTTGCTATGGTTTTTATGGTGTTAACTAAACGTTTCTTGGAAGTTTAGTATAGTTCATGTATAAGACTCAAAAACTCTAGCTTGTGTTAATTCCAGAAATTCATGAATTATGCTTGTTAGGAAGATTAGTCATACAATCATGCTTCAGAATTCGAATGCCATACCTTTCAGTATATGTATATTGCATTCTCAGTTGTTTATCGGTATTTTGAGCTATCCAGTATTACAGCTGCATTATTGCTTACATTCAGTTGGGAGTAGACTTAGTATCGAGCGGTCGAGGGGATGAAGGCTTAGCTGACAGTTTAGGCTGAGACCTTTTGTAGCAGTCCCCAAGTCCCAGAACTATATCACCACCATAGGTCAGAAAGGGGTCAGCTATCAGATTAGGCTGGTTACCTTTGTCCCTTATGGACATCAGTTTAGTAGATCCCTATTAGACTTGTTCGTACTCTTGGCAAGGTATGAACACCCTTCCATCCAGGGTTACAGGTTGGCCCTATAGTTAGCTCAGCTTGGGTATGATAGTTAATAATGGCCCCCACAGTCAGACTCATATTGCATTGACCATGTATTCAGCATTTACTTCAGTATTCAGTTCAGCATGTTATATCTTCATGATTATTACTTGGTCATTGCATCCAGTTCAGCTTTCAGTTATATTCCAGTATATCTATTTCTATGTTCAGTTCTATATTGTCCAGCTTAGCACATATCCCGCATGCTTAGTACATTCAGAGTACTAACGCATACTTTTATGCTACATCATTGTTTGATGTAGGTTCAGGCACTCAGCATTTAGACCGCACTTAGCTCAACTCCCAGTCCATACTCAGCAGCTTTTGTAGTGAGTCCTCATAGTTCGAGGATGATAGACATGCTTTACTTTTAGTATTTACTTTTCAATTTCAGTCTTGTTAGAGTTAGTTGGGGGCATGTCCCAGCAGCTTATATCGATTAGAGGATTTTAGACATAGATTAGATTCTGCTTGAGTTGTTAGTGTTGTTTTTAGACTTCATTACACTCTCTTATATATTTTATATACTCAGACAATTTGGGTTTTTTCCCATTTTAGATATTAAATTATTTTCAGCTTCTGCACGGTGCAAATTTTAATTGAAATTATATAGATATGCCATGGGTTAGCTTGGGGTCCCTTGTGACACTAAGCACCATGTTGCATCTAGGGGTAGCCTCACGGAATGACAAACTTGGTATCAGAGCCTCAAGTTTAAGTGTCCTAGGGTGTCTGAAAGTCACATCGAGTAGAGTCTTCTTTATTGGTGTGAAGCATTCCACACTTATAAGGGAGGAGCTATGAGACGTCATTAGGAACAACTTTCCTTCTTTATTTTTTAGCTCATGCTATAGAGTATATACTTCATTTAAGCTCCTTCTATTCTAACTCATGCTCTTCATATTTCAGAAAAATGCCTCCCAAAAGAGATAACGCTAGGAATCAGCTGGCAGCTCCAGCAGACCCATTGAATAGCAAGTCACGCATGCTAAATTCAGGGATGCTTTCCAAGTGCTTTCTTAGGCCATGACCACCCAGGTCAATCAGCAGGTTACGGGACCAGCTCCGCCTCAGAATAACACTGTTGCAGCAAGAATCCAGGACTTCACACAGATGAACCCTACAGAATTTCATGGGTCTAAGTCAGAAGAGGATCCATAAGAGTTTTTGGATGACATTCATATGTGACAGATATTATGGGTGTCACTCCAGTTGAGGGTGCAGATTTGGCCGCCTATTAGTTGAAGGGAGTGGCCTATACTTGGTACCTACAGTGGAAAGAATATCATGGTCCAAATACAGGTCCAGTGAGTTGGAATCTTTTCAAGACTACTTTTCTGGACTGGTTCTTCCCACTAGAGCTCAGGGAATCCAAGGTTCAGGAATTCATTAATCTAAAGCAGAATGACATGAGCATGAAGGACTATGCTCTCAAGTCACATAGCTATCTAAGTATGCTCTAGCACTGGTAGTTGACTCCAGGGCTCGTATGAGCAAGTTCATGTCTGGGGTGTCTGATGATATGGTCAAGGAATGCAAGACCGCCATGCTCATTAAGAAAATGGACATCTCCAGTTTGGTCACTTATGCTCAGCAGATTGAGGAGGAGAAGATCAAAGAAAGGGGAAGAGATAGTAAGAGAGCTAGGACAGGTGACTTTACCTACTCTCAGCAAAGGTTAGAGGGTGGAAACCGCTCTCAGTTCCATTAGAAGAATTTAACTCCAGCTTTATCTTCTGCTAGTGCTCTAGTTCCTAAGTTCAAGAAGGATCGATGGAATAGAGCGTCTGGCTCTAAATCCTAAGGTATAGTTACTAGTGGGCGCACTCATCTAGTGTGTAATAAGTGTGGTAGGCCACATGATAAGGGATTGTCCAGCAGCTTCTCAAAAGGGCAAGGAAGTTCGCCCAAAAAATCAGACTAGTTCTATAGCAAATCCAGCAGGTCACCCCACTCAGCAGGGTGCCTCATCTGGTATAGGTGGTGGTCAGCTCTAGAATAGGTTATATGCTCTTCAGGCTCGACAGGATCACGAGGACTCTCCTGATATGGTCACGGGTATGTTGCCAATCTTTAATACTAATGTCAATGCATTGTTAGATCCAGGGGCTACACTTTCTTTTGTAACTCCATATATAATAGTAAATTTTGATGTCAGTCCAAAAATTCTCCCAGAACCCTTCTCAGTCTCTACTCCAGGTTGTGACCCATTTATAGCTAGACAGGTATACAGAAATTGCCCTATCACAGTTTCCCAGAAAGTCACCTCAGCAGATCTTGTAGAGTTAGAAATGGTAGATTTTGATATCATTCTAGACATGGATTAGTTACATTCCTGTTATGCCTCAGTCGATTGTAGAACTAGGATCGTTTGGTTTCAGTTTCCAAATGAGCCAGTCTTAGAATGGAAGGGTAATAACTCAGTTCCTGTAGGTCGTTTCATCTCCTACCTGAAGGCATGGAAAATGATTTCCAACGGGTAAATCTATCATCATGTTCGGGTTAAGGATTCAAACTCTGAAACCCCAAATCTTGAGCAGTTTCAGTAGTAAGTGAGTTTCCTGAAGTGTTCCCAGAATATCTTCCCAGAGTTCCTCTCGAAAAGGAAATCAACTTTGGAATAGTTCTCCTTCTAGATACCCAGCCTATTTCGATTCCTCCTTATAGAATGGCTCCAGCTAAGCTTAAGGAATTGAAAGAATAGCTAAAAGACCTTCTATATAAGGGATTCATCAGACTCAACATCTCTCCATGAGGTGCTCCAGTGTTGTTCTTGCGTAAGAAAGATGGTTCTCTCAGGATGTGCATTGACTATAGTCAGTTGAACAAAGTCACAATCAAGAATAAATATTTCATCCCCAGGATTGATGACTTGTTCAACCAACTTCAGGGCGCTAGTTGGTTTTCTAATATAGACCTCAGATCCGGCTATCATCAGCTCAGAGTCAGAGATAGTGACATCTCGAAGAAAGCCTTCAGGACTCAGTATGGTCAATATGAATTTGTAGTCATGTCTTTTGGACTAACCAATGCTCCTGCAGCTTTCATGGACTTAATGAACAGGGTGCTCAAACAGTATTTGGACTTGTTCATCATCGTCTTTATTGATGGTATCCTCGTTTATTCCAAAAATGAAGAAGAGCATGCGACTCATCTGAGGGTTCTTCTGCAAACTCTCAAAGATCGCCAGCTATTTGCTAAGTTCAGCAAATGTGAATTCTAGTTGCAGTATGTCACTTTCCTTTGTCATGTGGTATCCAGCGAAGGGATCCGAGTGGATTCTCAGAAAATTAAGGTGGTAAAGCAGTGGCCCAAACCCACCTCTCCGACTGATATCAGAAGTTTCTTGGGTTTGGCCGATTACTATAGCAGGTTTTTTGAAGGATTTACATCCATAGCTTCCCCATTGACCAAGTTGACTCAGAAGAAGGTCAAGTTTCAACGGTCAGATGAGTGTGAGAAAAGTTTCTTAGAACTGAAGACCAGGTTGACTACAGCTCTTGTCTTGACTCTACTAGAGGGTTCATATGGTTATGTGGTTTGTTTCAATGTATCCAGGGTTGGCCTAGGTTGTGTTTTGATGCAACAGGGTAAGGTCATAGTTTATGCTTCCAGACAGGTTAAGGTCCATGAGAAGAACTACCTGACTCATGACCTCGAGCTTTCAGCAGTTGTGTTTGCCCTAAAGATTTGGAGACACTACTTGTATGGTGTTCATGTTGATGTGTGCACAGATCAAGAGCCTCCAGTATGTGTTCACCCAGAAAGATTTGAATCTTCGTCAGAGAAGATGGCTTAAGTTCCTCAAAGATTATGATATGAATGTGCTCTACCATCTGGGTAAGGCCAATGTAGTGGTTAATACTCTTAGCCAATTGTCTATGGGTAGCATGTCACATGTTGAGAAAGAGAAGAAAGAATTAGCAAAAGATGTTCACTGGCTTGCTCGCTTAGGAGTTTGCCTTATGGACAGGTCTGATGGTGGTGTGATAGTCCAGAATGGATCAGAATCTTCATTGGTAGCAGAGGTTAAGGAGAAACAGGATAGTGGCCCTATATTGCTTCAGCTGAAGGGTGCAGTTCATCAGCAGAGAGTTGAGGTTTTCTCCCAAAAGAGAGATGGTGTGCTTCGTTACCAGGGTCACTTATGTGTTGCTAATATGGGTGAGTTGAGGCAGCAGATCCTTACAGAAGCCCATAATTCTAGATATTCCTTTCAGTTGGGTGCTACTAATATGTACCGTGATCTACGAGAAGTCTATTGGTGGAACAGCATGAAGAGGGACATCGCAGATTTTGTGGCTAAGTGTCCCAATTGTCAGCAGGTTAAAGTAGAACATAAGAAACTAGGAGGTGTGACTAAGGAGATTAGCATTCCTACTTGGGAGTGGGAAGTGGTAAACATGGATTTTATTATGGGTTTACCTCATACTCGCAGACAGCATGACTCCATTTGGGTGATAGTGGACAGACTCACTAAGTCAGCGCACTTCTTGGCTGTCAAGACTACAGATTCAGGGGAGTATTATGCCATGCTCTACATTAGCGAGATAGTCAAGTTGCATGGAGTTCCCTTGTCTATCATCTCAGATAGAGGTCCTCAGTTCATATCTCATTTTTGGAGATTATTTCAGAAAGGTCTTGGTACTCAGATGAATCTTAGCACAACTTTTCATCCACAGACGGATGGTCAGGAAGAGTGTACTATCCATACCTTAGAGGAAATGTTGAGAGCTTGTGTGATCGACTTCAAGGGTAGTCTGGATGATCACCTGCCTCTCATAGATTTAGCCTACAATAATAGTTTTCACTCCAGTATTCAGATGGCCCCATATGAGGCACTCTATGGGCGTAGGTGTAGATCACTGGTTAGTTTGTTTGAAGTATGTGAAGCAGCCTTGGTTGGACCAGATTCGGTTCTTGAGGCTATGGAGAAAGTTCATCTCATCAGAGATAGACTAAATACAGCTCATAGTCGATAGAAGTCCTATGCAGATGTCAGGAGAAAGGACTTAAAGTTTGAAATCGATTATTGGGTTTTCCTGAAAGTGTCACCCATGAAGCGGGTGATGAGATTTGGCAATAAAGGGAAGCTCAGTCCCAAGTATGTAGTTCCTTACAGAATCCTGAAAAGGGTTGGTAAGGTGGCTTATGAGTTAGAGTTGCCAGCAGAACTAGCAGCGGTCCATCGAGTATTTCACATTTCCTTGTTGAAGAAGTGTGTGGGTGATCCAGCATCGATAGTACCTTTAGAGAGTGTGGCTGTGAATGATAGCCTCACCTATGAGGAGGTTCCAGGTGAGATTCTTGACCATCAGGTTCATAGGTTGAGAAATATAGAAGTCACCTCAGTAAAGGTTTTATGGAGGGATCAGTGCGTAGAGGGAGCTACTTGGGAAGCAGAAGCAGCCATGATGGCCAAGTATCCTCACCTCTTTCCTTCCGATTCAGTTTCAGCTTGAAGTAATAGTTCCTCTCCAGTCTCCCAGTTTACTCCTGGGTAATTTAGTCTCAGTATCATATTCCATCAGTTAACCTTGCATTTCAGCATGTGCATGTCCATGGAACTACATTCAGTAAGATATCAGTTTCTAGTACTCAGTTAGTAAGGATTGCAGATCTTTCCCTCCAAACTCATCTTGTCTAGTCTTCATTCGAGAATGAATGATCCCAAGGAGGAGATATTGTAACACCCCAGAACTTCCAAGCCCAGACTTAGCTCCGAAAACAAGAAGAAAATAAAATTTCAAAAAAACAATCTAAGTTTCCAGGAACCACGGGTAAGACCACGGACCATAGTATGGAACCACGGTCCGTCATCCTAATCATAGTACCCATTTCCCATAGACCCCCAGTTCTAGCCTTAGGAACCATGAGTCATATCATGGACCGTAGTTTAAAACCATGGTCCATCCTATCACTCGTGGTTTCCCTTAATTAGAGGACCATCAGTCCAGGGCTCAGGAACCATGAGCCACATGACGAACCATCCGTCAAGACCACAGTCCATCCTGTGGACTCGTGGAACTAGAACCTCAGAGACCCTATCCCTTGTTCCATAAACCACGAGTCAGGTTACGAACCATACTTCTAAACCACGGTCTATCCTTTGACTCATGAAATCCTCAGAGCATATAAAAGTCCCAGGAACCATGAGCCACATGATGAACCATCATTCAGGAGTACGGTCCATCCTGTGGAGTCATAGTTCCCTCAGATCAGAGGATCCCCAAGATCCCTAGATAGGACAATGACTCAGTTGATGGCATGTCATCCAGGACTATGGTCCGTCAACCAAGTCGTGCTCCCTGAGACACGATTTTGAGCAGAGTTCTTTTAAATTTCCCAGGGGTATTCCAAACTTTTCCTACCTCTTTTAATGCCTAGGCTATGATGTTTTGGCTATTTTAATCCTAGTTAATTAGCCAAAAGCTACCTAAATCACCTATTCTCGTAAAAACACCAGATACTTAGAAAGAAAGGGAGAAAAGAGGTGACAGTTTCTCTCAAGAACAAGCAGAAGGTTCCTTCAAGTTCAGCCCCAAAATCCAAAGGATTTCTCTGTAGTTTCTTCACCAGGTATGAGGGATTTCACTAGTGGGTTCCTTTCACCCATTAGGTACCTAGAATTCAGTTAGTTCTTCAATTTCTCCATGAATCGTTCAGACCTAAGGTTCCTAAATCTTTGGGATTCATTGTAATTCAGATGATATGGTTTCTATGGTCTTAACTACATGTTTCTTGGAAGTTTAGTATAGTTCATGTATAAGCCTCAGAAACCCTAGCTTGTGTTAATTCCAAAAATTCATGAATTATGCTTGTTAGGCAGATTAGTCATAGAATCATTCTTCAGAATTCGAATGTCATACCTTTCTAAAATCATAGTTTGAAGAATTTGGCCTGCAATTTCATAAAAATAGAGGTCATGTTATCTAAACATACTAATTTTACTTGAAGACATGCAATTCAATGAAATCATGCTAGAATTCATCATCAACATATGGGCTTTTGTAAACACTTAAGGAACCTCAATTAAAACATGGATAATGAATAAGAAGTTATGAATTAACACTTTAAAACAAAGCCCATCAATTTTCCCCAATTTGGGCAAGAACCCTAATTTAGAAATCCATAAATTCAATTTAGAAGATTGGGGTTTTGGGCATAAGGGTGAAGGGATTCCCTTATTGAATACCCACATACCTTGATTGAAGTTAACCCAACTAAAATTGAAAAGAAAAGGAGTCTTGAACTTGGAGCTTGAGAGAGTTACTTTCCTCTTTTGGTTGATGAATGAGGGTATGAGAAGGGACTTAGGCTAATAGGTTTAGAAATCATGCTAAGAATGGCCAAAATAACCTCACTTAGGAGTTAAAAGGGTGGGTAATGACTAAGTACCCCTGGGACTTAATTAAGAAAAACTGTTAAATTTCCTCAGGTTCCACAGATGGGTTCCACGGATCGTAGACTGAACCATGACTCGTGGTTCCTTAGCCAAAAGACAGGCTACAGAACAGGTTCTACGAATCCATAGTACTACTCATAGAATGGACTATGGTCCATAGACCTCAGTCGTAGTTCCTGGGGAATTTGCTGATCTCTGATTAAGTTCTACGAGTTAGCAGGATGGTCCATAGTTCAAACTACGGGCTGTAAAAGCCAATCGTGAAACCTAGGGAAACTGTCAACCCTCTGATCTGATTCCACGAGTTGATAGGATGGCCATAGTCTGAACCACAACCCATAGAACCAACTCGCGATTCTCAGACCAGAGACTGAACCAGCAGACTGGAACCACAGGTTTACTTCACGACTCGTGGTTTAAACCACGGTCCGTGATTTAGACCCATAATTTCTAAAAAGTTCAAAATCCTCAGATTTCTTAAGTTTGAAAGCTGGATCAAATTCTGGGGTGTTACAATATCTCCCCATTGGGATCATTTATCCTCGAATGAACTAAACAAGGGAAAACTGAAGAGAAAATAGCCCAACCAATCAACAACTCATAAAATCTGGAGAACACATATGAAAACTGAGCTTGTAACTTAAAACATAATCAAACTAACTTCGAAAAACATGAATGCGTGCTAGGATCATGAGATAAACTGATGGAATAGAATCAGAGGGACATACTAAGGATGAAACTATTACCTCAAGCTAAAACGGAGTCAGAAGGGAAGAGATGAGGGTACTTGGCTTTCATAGCTGATTCTACTTCCCGAGTAGCTCCCTCGACTAGCTGATTTCTCCAAAGGACTTTTACCGAGGTGACTTCTTTGTTTCTCAACCTCCGAATCTGACGATCAAGGATATATATGAGAACCTCCTCATAAGTGAGAGTATCCTTCACACACACATTCTCCAAAGGAATAATCAAGGATGCATCACCAACACACTTCTTCAACAAGGACACATGGAAACCTGGATGAACCACTTCTAAATCTGATGGCAAGTCCAACTCATTAGCAACACTACCAACTCTAGGGACCTATAAAATGGGGACTAAGATTCCCTTTCTTTCCAAATCTCATCACACCCTTCATGGGTGACACCTTCAGAAAAAACCCAATCAGCCACTTCAAATTCCAATTCCCTTCTCCTCACATCCGCATACAATTTATGTCGACTCTGGGTGGTCTTCAACCTCTCCCTAATGGTCTGAACGTTCTCCATAGTCTCATGAACCAAATCTAGACCAATCAAAGCTGCCTCACCTATCTTAAACAACCCAATAGGAGATCTACATCTCCGACCATAAAGTACCTCATAGGGAGCCATCTAGATGCTAGAGTGAAAGTTGTTGTTGTAGGCAAACTCAATAAGAGGTAAGTGATCATCCCAAATACCGTTGAAATCAATCAGACAAGCTCTCAACATATCCTCCAAAGTCTGAATAGTACGCTCTGTCTGGCCATCCGTTTGTGGGTAAAATGTTATGCTAAGCTTCACCTGAGTACCAAGACCTCTGTGAAATGATCTCCAAAACTAGTATTTAAACTGAGTACCTCTATCAGAAATGATGGACAATGGAACACCATGCAATCGGACTATCTCACGAATGTAGAGTCTGGCATAATCCTCAGTTGAATCAGTAGTCTTGACAACTAAGAAGTGGGCTAATTTGGTTATCCTGTCGACAATCACCCAAATAGAATTGTGTTACCTTCGAGTACGAGGCAAACCTGTAATGAAGTCCATATTGATCGCTTCCCACTTCCAAGTAGGAAGGTCAATATCTTGAGTCATATAGCCCGGTCGCTGATTCTCTACCTTCACTTGCTGACAGTTGGGGCACTTAGCCACAAAACTGGCTATGTCCTCTTAATACCATTCCACCAATAGGCTTCCCATAGATCACGGTACATCTTGGTGGCACCAGGGTAAATAGAATATCTGGAACTATGAGCCTCAGTAAAAATCTGTTGTCTCAACCCACCTACATCTGGCACACATAATCGACCCTGATAATAGAAAACACCATCTCCCTTTTAGGAGAAAACCTCAACCCCTTGCTGATGGACTGCACCCTTTAGCTGAAGCAAAATAGGATCACTGTCTTGCTTTGCCTTCACTTCAGCTACCAAAGATGATTCGGAACCATTCTGAACAATAACACCACCTTCTATCGAGTCCATAAGGTGAACTCCTAACCGAGCAAGCCTATGAACCTCCCTAACCAATTCATTCTTTTTGTCCTCAATCAAAGACACACTACCCATGGACAATCTACTAAGTGCATCTGCCACTACATTGGTCTTACCTGAATGGTAAATCACACTCATGTCATAATCCTTAAGGAGCTCAAGCCATCTCCTTTGAAGCAGATTCAATTCCTTTTGAGAGAACACATATTGAAGACTCTTATGATCGGTGAATACATCCACATGCAAACCGTACAAGTAATGTCTCTATATCTTCAAAGCAAATAACATGGCTGCTAACTCAAGATCATGAGTAGGGTAGTTCTTCTCATAGATCTTAAGCTTTCTAGAAGCATAAGCAATCACCTTACCAGGTTGCATAAAAACACAATCTAAGCCAATTCTGGAAGCATCACAATACATAACAAAATCATCTGAACCCTCGGGTAGGGTCAACACTAGCGCTGTGGTCAACCTAGTCTTCAATTCCTGAAAGTTCTTCTCACAAAGATCAGACCACTGAAACTTTACCTTCTTCTGAGTCAATCGAGTCAAAGGGGCAGCAATGGAAGAAAATCCGCTCCACAAATCTCCTATAGTAACCGTCCAAACCCAAAAAGCTCCTAATATAGGATGGGGAAGTGGGTCTAGGCTAGTTCTTTACTACCTCAATCTTTTGAGAATCAACTCGAATATACCATCTCTAGTCACAATGTGACCCAGAAAAGCAATAGACTGCATCCAGAACTCACACTTTCTAAACTTAGCAAATAAATATCTATCCTTAAGAGTTTGCAACACAACCCTCAAGTGATCCGCCTGCTCCTCTTCACTCCGAGAGTAGATGAGGATATCATCAATGAAAACAATCACAAACATATCCAAATACTATTTGAAAACACGGTTCATCAAATCCATAAAAGCTGCAGGAGCATTCATTAGACCAAAAGATATAGCAACAAACTCATAATGACCATACTGAGTCCTGAAGGCTGTCTTTGGGATATCACATTACTGAACCCAAAGCTGATGATAATCGGATCTAAGGTCGATCTTGGAGAAGAAACTGGCACCCTGAAGCTGATCGAACACATCATCAATCCTTGGAATAGGATACTTATTCTTAATTGTGACCTTGTTCAACTGACGATAGTCAATACATATTCTGAGGGAACCATCTTTCTTTCACACGAACAAGACAGGAGCACCCCATAGAGAGATGTTGGGTCGAATAAAACCCTTATAAAGGAGATATTTCAATTGTTCCTTCAATCCCTTAAGTTCTGCGGGGGCCATTCTATAGGGAGGAATAGAGATAGGATTTATATATGAAAGAAGATCTATTCCAAAGTTGATCTCCCACTCAAGAGGGACTCCAGGTAAATCTTCAGGAAACACTTCTGGGAACTCATTCACAACAGGAATAAGAACCTGCACCTCTACCAGATTGATCATGATGAGGCCTGGAGGCTGGAGAAAGAGCACTAGGGGTAGAATGCATAGGTCCTGATGACTTTTTATGAAAGAAAGATCGATGTCCCCCTCCGGACTTTTGATTGTTAAATCTCGAACCCTCAGATCTAACTCTTTTGTTCTCCTTAGCCATCTCCCTAAGTTTGTCTCCCTCAATCTGGTGAGCATGAGTCATAAGTCTGTAGATACTCATGTAACTCAATAGTATAGGAGATCTACACTCCTTCTTTACCAAATCTAAGATTTCATAGATATACTTGCTCATCTGATCTTGTAGGTCAGCCACCATAGCAAGAGCATATTTGGAAAGCTGAGTGAACCTCAACCCATACTCCTAAACAGTCATGGATCCCTATCTCAAGTTCACAAACTCCTCGTCCTTTACTTGCCTTAACTCCCTCCGGAAGAACCGGTCAAGGAAAGCCCTCTTGAAATACTCCCAAGTCATAGGGATCACGTCCCTAGCCCTATCTTCCTTCCATTACATGAACCAGATATGAGCTACATCTTTAGTTGATAGGATGCTAACTCAACACTATCAACACTAGCCACTTGCATCACATCAAAGATTTTCTTCACTTCATCAATAAAATTTAGTGGATCCTCACTCACTTTTGAACCCCTAAACTCAGGTGGGTTCATACGAATAAAATCACGAACTCGGGCTGCTACCCCACCTTGAGGGTGGATGAGGATAGGAGCCGGCTGATTGGCTTGAGCGGCCATAATCTCAGCTAGCATGTGGATGGCATTCCTAAACTCCTCATTCATGACCTAAGAGTCTGGAACTAGAGAAGCAAGCAGCATTCCGAGCGGCTCGATGAGGCATAGCACATTAAGGCATAATCTGAAATGTACAAGGAAAGGATTAGAGGGATATTAGAGTTAAACTCTATTGCACGATATGATCATGAAAGAAGTGAAGTTTTTCTAAGACATCTCATAGCTTCCCTCTCATAAGTGTGGCATGCTTCACACACATGAAAGAGACTCAACTCGATATAGCTTTCAGACATCCTAGGACTCTTGAACCTGAGCCTCTGATACAAAGTTTTCCATGCCCCGAGGCTAGCCCCTTAATGTAATACGGGACCTAGGACAACAAGTGCCCCAAGCTAACCCTTGGTCATAGCATAACTCAGATAATTCAAATAGACAAGCAAAAGCGTAATAGGAAGATCCAAAATCAAATGTATAGATATTCAAGTCAAATAGGAATACAAATCCAAAAAGAGACTCGCATACTGTCTATGTCTTGAAAACCTCTAACTGTCATAAAGAGTTGCTGGGACAAAACCCCAGCTAACTCAGAATGTGAAATAAAATCATAAAGGTGGACGCTCTAACTCTAGTCCTTGAATAATGAGGACTCACTAATAATTAACTGAATGTCTGGCATAGTCTAGCCACAAGTATGAGGGCAGGTGCCTGAATCTGCATCGTAAAAGGATGAATTGCAAAATGCGTCAGTACTATATGATGTACAGAATATATGAGTCTATGCAACAATAAATGTAAACGTTCTTGAATCATGCTTGAAAGACTGAAGTCATGCATAATAAGAGAATTCATGAGTAAAATCATAGTTAAACATAAGACACGAAAATAGAAGATCAACTTTCAAAAGTAGAGTATCATATAACTTAAACTGAAAAGCTTTCATACGGGATTTTCTTATAACCGATAATAGACCATGTGGGCTACATGGAATCTAACTATATAACCCTCGTTAGCAAAGTTGTTCTGAACCCTGCCAAGGTAAGGAACACCATAATCCAACTATATCCCCCTAGTTGGCAAAGTTGCTTTATTCCCCACTAAGGCAAGGGCACCATGATAATAAAGAGTTGAACCACTTTCATATGCCCATCAGGCGATACATAACCTATGCTGGCAACGTAGTTTTTGAACTTGGGTAATCAAACCCTTGTCTCTTACTGCTAAATACTACTCCAAAAACATATACGTATAGCTCATAATACTTGTGATATATCTGATGTCAAAATTGTTCATAACTTAGGTAGACATATCAGGATGCCAAACCTTTCATAAAACATAGGGACATATCTAATATCCAAAACTGTTGGAAAATCATAAGGACATATCTGATGCCATGCAATTCACAAATCATAAGTCTTAAAGCTTTGCATAAAAATAATTCAAAATATACTTTCCTTTCTAAAATCATAGTCTAAAGAATTAGGCATGCAATTTCATAAAAATAGAGGTCATGTTATCTAAACATACCAATTTTACTTGAAGACATGCAATTCAATGAAATCATGCTAGAATTATAATACCCTAGAACTTCCAAGCCTATAAATAGCTCAGAAAACCAGAAGAAAATAAAATTTAAAAAAAAATCTAAGTTTCCAGGAACCACGGCTAAGACCATGGACCGTAGTATGGAACCACAGTCCGTCGTCTTAACTGTAGTACCCATTTTAAGTAGACCCCAAATTCTTGCCCCATGAACCATGAGCCATATCACGGACTGTAGTATAGAACCACGATTAATCCTGTCACTCGTGGTTTCCCTTAATCAGAAGACCATCAGTCCAGGGCTCAGGAACTACGAGCCACATGATAAACCGTCGTTCAGGACCACGGCCCGTCCTGTGGACTCGTGGAACCAGAACCTCAGAGACCATAGTCCTTATCCCAAAAACTACAAGTAGGGTTACAGACTATACTTCCGAACCACAGTCCGTCCTTTGATTCATGAAATCCTCAGACCAGACAAAAGTCCCAGGAACCACGAGCCACATGATGAACCGTCGTTTAGGAGCATGCTCCATCCTGTGGAGTCGTGGTTCCCTTAGATCAGAGGACCCCCAAGACTCCTAGACAGGACCATGACTCAGTTGACGGCCCATCGTCAAAGACTACGGCCCGTCAACCAAGCCGTGATCCCTAAGATGCTATTTTCAGCAGAGTTCTTTTAAATTTCTTCCAAATTTTTACTACCTCTTTTATGCCTAGGCTACGTCATTTTGGCTATTCTAAGCCTAGTTAATTAGCCAAAAACTACCTAAATCACCTATTCTCCTAAAAACACCAGATACTTAGAAAGAAAAGGAGAAATGTGGCGACAGTTTCTCTCAAGAACAAGCAGAAGGTTCCTTTAACTTCAGCCCCAAAATCCAAAGGATTTCTCCATAGTTTGTTCACCAGGTATGTGGGATTTCACTAGTGGGTTCCTTTCACCCATTAGGTCCCTAGAATTCAGTCAGTTCTTCAACTTCTCCATGAATTATACAGATCTAGGGTTCCTAAATCATAGGGATTCATTGTAATTTAGATTCTATGGTTTCTATGGTATTACCTACACGTTTCTTGGAAGTTTAGTATACTTCATGTATAAGATTCAAAAACCCTAGCTTGTGTTAATTCCAAAAATTCATGAATTATGCTTGTTAGGCAGATTAGTCATACAATCATGCTTTAGAATTCGAATGCCATACCTTTCAGTATATGTATATTGCATTCTAAGTTGTTTATCAGTATTTTGAGCTATCCAGAATAACAGTTGTATTATTGCTTACATTCATTTAGGAGTAGACTTAGTATTGAGAGGACGGGGATGGAGGCTTAGCTGGAAGTTTAGGCTGAGACCTTTTATAGCAGTCCCTAAGTCTCAGAACTACGGCACCACCGTAGGTCAGAAAGGGGTCTGCTGTCAGATTAGGCTGGTTACCTTTGTCCATTTTGGACATCAGTTTAGTGGATCCACATCAGACTTGTTTGTACCCTTGGCAAGGTATGAACACCCTTCCATCCAGGGTTACAGGTTGGCCCTATAGTTAGCTCAGCTTGGGGTATGTCAGTTAATAGTGTCTCCCACAGTCAGACTCATGTTGCATTGATCATGTATTCAGTATTTACTTCAGTATTCAAATCAATATGTTATATCTTCATGATTAGTACTTGGTCATTGCATCTAGTTCAGCTTTCAGTTATATTCCAGTATATCTATTTCTATGTTCAGTTCTATATTGTCCAGCTTAGCACATATCCTGCATGCTCAGTACATTCAGAGTACTGACGCATACTTTTGTTCTACATCATTGTTTGATGTAGGTTCAGACGCTCATCATCCAAATCGCGCTTAGCTCGACTCCCAGTCCATACTCAGCATCTTTAGTTGTGAGTCCTCATAGTTTGAGGATGATAGACATGCTTTACTTTTAGTATTTATTTTTTCAGTTTTAGTCTTGTTAGAATTAGATAGGGTCATGTCCTAGCAACTCATATCAATTAGAGGCTTTCAGACATAGACTAGATTCAGCTTGAGTTTTTAGTGTTGTTTTTAGACTTCATTACACTCTCTTATATATTTTATATACTCAGACAATTTGGGTTTTTGCCCACTTCAGAAATTAAATTGTTTTTAACTTCCGCATAGTGCATGTTTTAATTGAAATTGTATAGATATGCCATGTCATGTGTTAGCTTGGGGTCACTTGTGATACTAAGAACCGTGTGGAATCTAGGGGTAGCCTCAGGGTGTGACAAACTTTGTATCAGAGCCTCAGGTTTAAGTGTCCTAGGGTGTTTAAAAGTCACGTCGAGTAGAGTCTTCTTCATGAGTGTGAAGCGCGCCACACTTATGAGGGAGGAGCTATGAGACGTCATTAGGAACAACTTCCATTCTTTCTTTTCCAGCTCGTGCCATAGAGTATAGACTCTATTTAATCTCCTTCTATTTTAACTCATGCTCTTTGCATTTCAAAAATGCCTCCTAGAAGAGCTAATGCTAGAAATCAGCCGGTAGCTCCAGCAGACCCATTGAACGAGAAAGTCACGCATTCCAAATTCAGGGGTGCTTTCCATGTGCTTGCTCAAACCATGACCTCCCAGGTCAATCAGTAGGTTGTAGCACCAGCTCACACATCAGACTAACACTATTGCAGCTAGAATCCAGGACTTCACATGGATGAACCCTCCAGAATTTCATGGGTCTAAGTCAGAAGAGGAGCGATAAGTGTTTTTTGATGACATTCAGAAGGTGACAGATATTATGGGTGTCACTCCAGTCGAGGGTGCAGATTTAGCCACCTATTAGTTGAAAGGAGTGGCCTACACTTGGTACCAGTAGTGGAAAGAATCTCGTGGTCCAAATGCAGGTGCAGTGAGTTGGAATCTTTTCAAGACTACTTTTTTTGACCGGTTCTTCCTACTAGAGCTCAAGGAAGCCAAGGTCCATGAATTCATTAATCTGAAGCAGAATGACATGAGCGTGAAAGACTATGCTCTCAGGTTCACACAGCTATCCAAGTATGCTCCAGCAATAGTAGCTGACTCCAGGGCTCGTATGAGCAAGTTCGTGTCTGGGGTTTCTTATGATGTGGTCAAGGAATGCAAGACCGCAATGCTCATTAAGGAAAGGGACATCTCCAGGTTGGTCACTTATGCTCAGCAGATTGAGGAGGAAAAGATCAAGGTAAGGGGAGGAGATAGTAAGAGAGTTAGGACAGGTGACTTTAGCTACTCTCAGCAGCGGTCAGAGGGTGGCAACCGCTCTCAGTTCCATCAGAAGAATTCAGCTCCAGCTCTATCTTCTGCTCGTGCCCTGGTGCCTAAGTTAAAGAAGGATCGATGGGATAGAGCATCTTAATCTAAGTTTCAAGGTACAGTTACTAGTGGGCACACTCATCCAGTATGTAAGATGTGTGGTAGAAACCACCAAGGTGAGTGCATGGCAGGTAGTGGAAATTGCTTTGGGTGCGGTAAGCTAGGCCACATGATGAGGGATTGTCCAACAGCTTCTCAAAAGGGCAAGGAAGTTTGCCCACAGAATTAGACTAGTTCTACAGTAGCACCAACAAGTCACCCCACTCAGCAGGGTGCCTCGTCTAGTACAGGTGGTAGTCAGCGCCAGAGTAGGTTGTATGCTCTTTAGGCTCGACATGATTAGGAGGACTCCCCTGATGTGGTCACTGGTATGTTGCGAGTCTTTAATACTGATATTTATGCATTGTTAGATCTAGGGGCTACGCTTTTTTTTGTAACTCCATATATAGCAGTAAATTTGATGTCAGTCCATAAATTCGCCCAGAACCCTTCTCAATATCTACTCTAGGTTGTGACCCGGTTATTGCTAGATGGGTATACAGAAAATGGCCTATCACAATTTTTCAGAAAGTCACCTCAGCAGATCTTGTAGAGTTAGAAATTATAGATTTTGATATCATTCTAGGTATGTATTGGTTACATTCCTGTTATGCCTTAGTCAATTGTAGAACTAGGATCGTTCGGTTTCAGTTTCTAAATGATCCAGTCTTAGAATGGAAAAGTAATAACTCAGTGCCTGTAGGTCATTTCATCTCCTACCTTAAGGCAAGGAAAATTATTTCCAAAGGGTATATATATTATCTTGTTCGGGTTAAGGATTCAAACTCTGAAACCCCAACTCTTGAGTCAGTTCCAGTAGTAAGTGAGTTTCCTGAAGTGTTCCCAGAAGATCTTCCCAGAGTTCCTCCCGAAAGGGAAAACAACTTCGGATTAGATCTCCTTACAGATACCATCCTATTTTGATTCCTCCTTATAGAATGTCTCCAGCTGAGCTTAAGGAATTAAAAGAATAGCTGAAAGACCTTCTAGATAAGGGCTTCATCAGACCCAGCATCTCTCTATGGGGTGCTACAGTATTGTTCGTGCATAAGAAAGATGGTTTTCTCTGGATGTGCATTGACTACCATTATTTTAACAAAGTCACAATCAATAATAAATATCCCATCCCCAGGATTTATGACTTGGTCGATCAACTTCAGGGCGCTAGTTTCTTTTCTAAGATAGACCTCAGATCCGGCTATTATCAGCTCAGAGTCAGAGATAGTGACATCCCAAAGATACCCTTCAAGACTCGGTATGGTCACTATGAATTGGTAGTCAGGTCTTTTGGACTAACCAATGATCCTGCAGCTTTCATGGACTTAATGAACAGGGTGTTTAAATAGTATTTGGACTTTTTCGTCATCGTCTTTATTGATGATATCCTCATTTATTCCCGAAATGAGAAAGAGCATGTGACTCATCTGAGAGTTGTTCTGCAAACTCTCAAAGATTGCAAGCTATTTGCTAAGTTCAGCAAATGTGAATTCTGGTTGCAGTCTATCGCTTTCCTTAGTCATGTGGTATCCAGCGAAGGGATCCGAGTGGATTCTCAGAAAATTAAGGCGGTAAAGCACTGGCCCAGACCCACCTCTCTGATTGATATCAGAAGTTTCTTGGGTTTGGTCGGTTACTACAGAAGGTTTGTTGAAGGATTTACATCCATAGCTGCCCCATTGACCAAGTTGACTCAGAAGAAGGTCAAGTTTCATTGGTCAGACGAGTGTGAGAAAAGTTTCTTAGAACTGAAGACCAGGTTGACTACTGTTTTATGGGGAAAATGGTTTTATTTGAAAATCATTTCGAAAATCTAGTTTAAAGTTTCAAAATGTTTTCAATTTTAAAGAAGAGTCGTTACTTAGTTTTATAAAGGAAAACCAAGAAAAACTTGTGAAATAATTTCTAAAGTCTTAAAACAGTAAAAGATTTAGAAACTAAGAGATTAAGGGTAAGAGGTTCCTATTAATATCCCAAGGAGGTTTTAAAGGCACTCGGGATATTCGCTAACTCGCGGTTATCCGGACTTGTTTGAAAACTCATTATGACTAACTTGAAAAAAGATCTTCTATTAAGGAAACATCTTGTTTTTAATTCAATTTAGGAAACATAGTATATGAGACTTGATGAAAGGAGATTGATGCTTATGTTTTGGAATGAAAAACGCATAAGGAGTTCATTTTTTGAAACACAAAGAGGAAAACATTGCTTGTTTTTAACAAGCTAAAACATAACATTACTAATTGTTTTTACGTGAAGAAAATAGTAAACGATAAAGGATAATTGAACAAAAATGTTTACTCTTTTAGGGATAATCCAACTAAGTTAAAAGTTAGTCCAATTAATACAAAGAAATGATAATCTAAACTAAAAAAGAGTTAAGGGAAAGGAAATAATTAAGCCTTTTGGCTTAAACGACTTGGACTTTTAGTCCGAAACCTGTCCTAAATCTAATTTGTGGACCCTCTTTAGGCCCACCGCCATTTCTCTGTCAAACTTTGTAGGCTTTGTCTCATTTTCTTTTCGAATTCTTGCCCTTTTTGGGTGCTGTTGCTGCTGCTGTCCTGATTTATATGGGCTTTGACCCACTTTCTTTGACAGAAACTAGCTTCCGATTGAAGAGGCTGACTTGCTGGACTTTATTGGACTTGGCCCAATAGAAATGCAAGGATAAAGTGGGAGTTCCCATAGAACTCAGGAATCACATGTAAACAAATAAAAGGAATTAGCAAATTGATACAATTATCTAACACATAGCAGGTTAAGTAGAGATATATCAAAGAGTAGCTAATTCTCACGATTAAACCTTGCTTCTAAACACAGATTTGAGCTTTGAGCAAGACAAAGGGGTTAATTCAATTCAGGTGTAACAAGGCACTAACTGATCAGTTTGAGTTTTGAGGGAATAATTTATGACAAGTCACCAAGAAGACAGCCATGTAGATGTCACGACCCGATTTCTCGGTCATGATGGCACCTACAACCCCCGGTAGGTGAACCAATCCCTGTAGCCCAGAACAGTTAGTAATGGGCTACTATCTAACAATTAAGAGAACAAAACGAATAAAATAGATAACAGGTTTATAAATATATACATATGCGAAAACTAAACCAAACCCCAAGACCTGGTATCATAGTACAGAGCCAAACTACATACATGGAGTACAAGTAACCAAAACTATATATACAGATGTCTCTGAATGGAAATAGAGTACATGAATCAAAAGATAAACTAAAGCTAAGCTCCGATCGCCAAGAGCCCACCCTCAGCCTGAAGTAGTCCTCAACAGATCTCCAAGCACGAATCTCAATGATCTACCGGCGATGGCCCACACTAGGATCTGCACCCAAAGATGCAGGGGGTAGGGGTGAGCACCAAATGCAAAGCATAAGGTACCCAGTAGGTATCATAGGCCGACTGGGCACATATAAGATAAAAGAGCAGTAATAGACAGAATAGAAGCAAGTAGTCACAGAAATCAACGAAAGGTACACAGGAACTAGCCAGAGGGAAATCACAGAACCACAGATGAGGCTAGTAAGCAGAATATACACACCAAAGGCACAGGTGAAAGTAAGAATCAACGCACCTGGGATCCTTGCAACAACAGTGTATACAAAATGAGTTTACAGAATGGACGGTATACCGGTAACCTCAAGTGTAAGAAGAAGAGAGAAAGAGTAATAATAGGCATGCTCAAAACATGAATCAACCCAACTAATCATAACAATCTCAAATCCAGAAACTAACAGTCTAGCAGTAATCAATCTCATACTCATCCCTAATAGAGAACAACTCTGTAAGTAAAATAGCAAAAGTCTACCTACAGTCCCTCGGCCGCCCATACAACCGAGGAACACACACAAGTGAAAACAAACCCTCCGGCATCCCATACTACCGGAGCGTACAATCAGCAAACAGCAAACAAGGGTGGAACCTCGAACCATGAATGATATGATGCATGAAGATCTCAAGTGCCATAGTATCTCTGTATGTACCTCCTCCGGCGCCAATCCGGCCCAGCAGGTAGGTTCCATGGAAGGTCTCTGCCCGTATACCTCTACTCCCCCGTATACCCCTCTTCCGGCACACGCAGCTCGTAGCTCCTGGCCCGGATAGCAAGTCCATGGAGGTCCTCGACCCCATACCATATCTCAGTATCAGAACATGTATCAAGATAGAGTCCCAGTCTCAATATCAAGATATAGAACCAGTCTCAAATATGCATGCCCCGACCCTGTCCAGGACTAAAAATAGTAGGAAAATATCTGAAAAACCCCTCCAAGGGTGCCCGGGCGTCGCCGGGTCTAAACAGTAAAAAGTCATCTCATGTGCTCGGTCCACCCGAAGCTAAAAATCATCTCAAGTAGTAAGAAAACTCATCTAGTACTCCGGCCCTGCCGAGTCTAGTGATAATAGTAAAACTGATGATTTTAAACCACAAGTGAAATCAACCATTTCCAAATCATTTCCATCAAAAACGGCCCCCCGGGCCATGCAAGGTTTAGAAAACAGTGTCAGTAGGCCCAAAGCCAAAACCACTGTAAAACATCGATAAAACCTCTTTATATGCATGGAAATGATATGATCACACACAACAATAGCTGCCCAACAGCTTACAATCAACCTACCGACCCTGCACAGGCCCACAGCTACTCAGCAAGCATAACCAGCCTAGAAGGAAATTCTATGCCCGGGACTCGCGGACATTCCCAAAATCCCACCTTCTATGTTCCAGAGTCAACAAGTCCTCACAGGACCACAAGGGTAAATAAAATATATCCGCAAATACTACAAGCAACGGAAGAATAAAAATAGGCGGACATGAATAAAGCGGTCAAGGTCTGTGGTACCAACCTAATAAACCAACCCAAGGATGCCCATTAATACAATTTTATTTTATATATACGGAGTCTAGGGAAAATAAACCGTAACCTACCTGTCGTCCGACGACAAGCTGCTGGAACAACGATGTCCAAGCTCGAACTACTCCGAGAAAATCCAAAACTAAATCGGAATCGGATTCGGATTTGGGAAGGAATAACTTGACGTAGATACTTGATTTTCTACAATATCACATCCACAAATTTCTCCACCCCTAATTACTTCAATCCATAAAGTTACGTGTAGTAGTAGCATTCTAATAAGTGTACACAATATAATGAATGGAACTTAATGTTGAAGGAAATGATATGAATGTTCACAGCAAATACATTTGTAAATTTGCTAATTATAACTTGAGTGCCTTCTGCCAACTCAAGTAAATGCCACCATTCACTTGCTATTGCTGCCTTCACCTTCCACTTACACGTGGGGGTGGAGGTGGCAACTAAATCCCCTCCGTTAGGTATACATTCGGGTATTGCGTAAATTCGTGATAAAATAATTATAGTGTTTTAAATATACCATAATTATTAGAAAATCATTTCCAATAAAACCTACTATATTATAATAATAAATTTTAACATAATTAAATTTACTATCTCCATTAAAATATTACGGAGTATAAAATCTTTATAAAATAAATACGTCTACCCTTATATTGTATCAAATATATTTTTCATAAACCTTTTAAATATTTTGAAAAGGCAATAATAATATAATTTTTACCAAAATACAACTTTTAAATAAATATTTCAAATACATGCACGATGCTAATGAAGTTCTTAAGTTTAGGCTCGTAATTCGCCTACGCACGATTTCAATTATTCAAGAATTCTCTCGGAATCCTCCCTTATATTTTATCACTGTTTCAGAACTGAAATGGCATTTTAAAACGTAAAATTGAAGCTTAAATCGGGTTAAACCCGACCCGATTCGCGACCTGGTTCGCAACCCGTTTTCTGCCAGACAGTCCGCGGTAAAACAGTCATAACTCTTTGCTCCGAGATTATTTGGACGTGCGGTTTTGTGCGTTGGAAACTAGACTCGTAGACCTTCGATTTGGTATCTCGGGGGACTTCTAACTCTTTATATATTGGGAGAAAATCCCTGATACATTTGACCCAAGGTTCAGAAAATTTTGTTAAAGGTCTTACGATATCTTTTGTCGATTTGCTTGACTTCAACACTTAACGTGGAAATGACCGGATGGGTCATTACATTATCCACTACTAAAAAGGACTTTCGTCCTCAAAAGTCAAGGTCAAGAGGGTACCTGAAGGCTAAAATAGCCGCGGATACTGAACCCGCATATCTCTCTCGGTCTCCCAGGTAGCCTCCTCGACTAGACGGTGCCTTCACTGAACCTTAACAACCGGGATCTCTCGAGACCTCAATCTCCTGACATCTCTGGCCAAAATAGCTGTCGGCTCCTCAACAAAGGCTAAACCCTCATCCAACTGAACTGAATCCCACTGCAACACATGAGACTCATCTGGGACATACCGACGCAACATCGAAACATGGAACACAGGATGTACCGCTGAAAACATCGGAGGTAAGGCTAACTGATAGGCGACGCTACCAACCCTCTGCAAAATCTCAAACGGCCCAATGTACCTGGGGCTAAGCTTGCCCCGCCTACCAAATCTCATCACGCCCTTCATGGGCGATACACGGAGAAACACAAGGCAGCCGACACTTAAACTCCAATGCAACGAAGCTACGATCAGCATAACTCTTCTGCCTGCTCTGACTGCCCGAAGTCTGTCCTGAACCACCTCCGACGCTGCTATGTAGGAATCCTGTGACGGCAATCTGTGTTTGTGGCCCAGACACTGAAACCATCAACGCAACCTACTGGTGAACCTGCAACGCCCTGCCATACAAAAGCCTCAAAAGGTGCCATGTCCGATACTCGAATGAAAGGCTGTTATTCATAAGCAAACTCTGCGACAAGGGAACAAACTGAAGCTGGCATAATCGTAATGACCCATCCGGTCATTCCACGTTAAGTGTTGAAAGGTCAAGCAAATCGACAAAAGATATCGTAAGACCTTAACAAAATTTTTCTGAACCTTGGTCAAATGTATCAGGGGATTTTCTCCAACTATATAAGAGTTAGAAAGTCCTCCGAGATACTAAATCGAAGGGTCTACGAGTTCTAGTTTCCACCACAAACCGCACTGTCCACAATAATGCTCGAGCAAAGAGTTATGA
>QJPP01002223.1:0-139909 GCA_003996215.1 Jaltomata sinuosa | reverse complement strand
GCCACCGACCGTTCATCAATCCGCTTCCCGAGTAAAAAGTTATGACTGTTTTACTGAAGATTATCCGTGCTGAAAAATTGACTCCACTGTAGCGGGATTTAGATCGCTATAGCGGTACCGTCGTAGTGGTTGGCAGTCCGCTATAGCAGAATGATGGAATCAGAAAGCCCAGAAATGGGTTTTATAATCCCATTCTCCCTTCCTTAGTCAAAAATAGATGAGGGTTAGTTCAAAAACCCTCCTAGGCTGCTCCATAGCTTAGGAGCCATGGGGAGGAGGGATTCCAGCTAAAGAGATGCGAAACCACAGATTTGGGCCTGCAGAATCATCAAGGAATGCCTTCATGAAGCCAGAAAGGGCATAGAACAACTGCTCGACATCCAGGTAGGCTAGGTTTCTTCCAAAGAGTAGATTGACCGCTTTCATTTTCTTATTATTGTGTAGAATGAAAGGGAGAATCCATGGTTAAGCCTTCGGGCACAAAGTCTGGAGGAAATTGTTGATTTGTTGGATTAGTTGGAATGGTAGAATCGGGATAATGTGTTGTGTTATTCTAGGCATTGCTTAATTTGTGTGATTTTGCTAATAAATTCGGGAACTAGAATGTCAGAAAGGTTCGGGGAACCGGAAAGGGTTAGTAATTAACTAATGTGCAAGGAACAAAAGTTTCGGAAAATGATTTGGTGTAAATAGAAAATCGTAATGACTATGTTTCTAAGGCTAGGGGAAGTTTTTCCATGTTGTATCTTGGTCCTAGGAAGAGGGTCAGGAATAAAGGTATCTAGCCTTGGTCTTGGTATAGACCGGATTTTCCATGTTAACACCTAGATGTGTTAGGGGGATCCGGGTGGATCCAGACTATGTAAAGAGGTTATAAGTTCACAAATTATTGTCATTAAATATACTAATGGCGGTCAGAAATTATTATGGTTAATAAGCTAAGGATGGGTCTTGTTGTAGACCGGGGTAGTCTGTGGAATACTTAGGATGGATGGAGGATCCTTGGAGGGTCCGAGTTATGTGATGTAATAAAAGGGATTTAGATGTAACTTTGTTGTTGTCATTGAAGGTGTCAATGGTTATTTGTAAGATTCTATATGATTGTTATATTGGGAGGAAGACTGAGAGTCTGGGGTGTAGTTACTAGTTAATATAAACAGGTTGAAAAGTTGTCCTAGAGGTCCTCGAAAGGTCTGAACAATGGTGGGTAATACTACGGGCATAAGTGATTTGGTGGGGAAGTTGGCCGGATTAAGTCTGGATATTTAGTCAAGGTAGTTGACTGGGGTAAAGGTTAAAGTGAGACTTGGGAAGTCTAGGTGACAAGGCGACTTGAGAAGTCTAGTTATGAGTGAGACTTGGGAAGTCCTAGATGTCAGGGTCAAGTCTAGGGTGGTGGAGTTGGCAGCGAAAGGTTAGGAAGTTGTAACGATCGAGTCCGTCGTTATGGGTAGTCCAATCGTGCCAAGTTTTAGAGTTAGAAAACTCTGAGTTTGGGAGTTTGAAAATCTGGGCTAGGCTAGCCTTGACTGATTTTGGAGCGAGGTAGATTCTAGGGAAATCCAGGTAAAGATGGGTTTAGGTGTCTTGGTTTGAGCTAGTTTTCCACGTAACCAAGGCATAAAGGAGTCCAGGGGACTTTTCGGAATCGCATTTGGGGTAGAACTCCCGGAATTGCGTTTGATGTGAAGAGGTTATTTCAGGACATCGGGGGAAACAGGTGTGTTGTGAAATTGCCAAAACTGGTAGATTTCCGGATATTCTATCCGTGATGAGCGGGGTCATGCGTGATAGTGGCCACTGCTATAGTGGTAGAAATTACCGCTATAACAGTGGTCAAAGGGCAGTCAACCTACTTAAGACCGCTATAGCGGCAGCCTACTGCTATAGCGGGACCGCTATAATAGAGCGGGGACCGCTATAATAGAGTGGGGACCGCTATAATAGAGCGGGGACCGCTATAGCTGGCCAACGAGATTTTAATGCATAAATAACTCCCAAAACATTCAGTTTTTCACAAATTCATTTTGGGAGAAGGGCTAGGCGATTCCAGGAATTTTTCTTCCTTTTTCTGCCAAAATTCTTCCCTAAGGTAAGGTTTCCGTTCCCCAATCTTTGTATTACGTTTCCTATGCGGTAGAATTGCTAGGAGAGAATTTGGGGAAAGGTTAGAATAACCTAGGGATGGTGGAATTCAGGGAAGGAAGGGGATTCCAAGCATGTGTGTTCTTGGGTATGGATTAAAGTACATTATTATGATCATAGGTTGTTTAATTCCCTATTTTATCCATAGAAAATGATAGAACTAGGAGAATTAATGGAGGAAAGGCCTGAGAAAAGGGTGGGATGATCATGGGTGGCCTGGGGTTTGGGGATTTGGTATAATTCGGGTAACGTACATTCCTTGTGTGTAAATTATATATACTGTGTGTTGTTTTTAGACCCAGAACGAGAGAGGAATCCGAAACACGGGAAACCTCGGGTCGAATAGAGCTTGGAACATTTTGAGGTAAGTGATGGCTTATGACTTTCTGTGAATGTGTATATTCGTGTACTCATGTCTAAGTGATTGTATGAATTACATTGCTTAGGGAAGTCGTGTGGAATGTCTAGGTTCCTGTTTACAGTATGTGATTGAACGGTGTTTACTTATTGGTTTTATAAGTTGTGTGTGTTCATATATTGACTGTGATTGTTGACATTTAGTTGACTCGGGTACCACGCCTAGTACGGGTATAAGAAATGATTGGCACGGGTACCATGCCTGGTATGGGTATAACATTCGATTGGCATGGGTACCACGCCTGGTACGGGTTTACTTTATTGCATCTTGCATTGTTTTGTTGATTATTGTATTGCATTGACTGATATTAGTTCCGTGTGTGGACCTGGTTTTTTACTGAATGTGACACTTGATATTAGTTCCATGAGTGGACTGGGTTGTCTATTTAAAGGTGCTATTGCTGGTGGTCCTTAAGTGGCGGGGAACTTTGTATAACTGCAGTTTTGGTCTTGGTTTAGGCCGGGTTGAAGCATTACTTTTGGTATGTGTCTAGAGGGGGATTCTAGGGTGGGTCCGGGATAGAGGGAAAGGTATAGTTAATGGCTCATGTTCGTGGTATAGAACTGTAAGAGATGGATTTCATGCTGGTACAAGGTAGGTAGAAACTTGTAGTCTAGGGCATGTATACTTGTTGCATGTTTTTCATATATTTACTTGAATATGTTGTACTGTGATATATGTTGTTTACTTGAAAAATGGATGATGATCCTACCAGTACAATTATTGGTGTACTGATACTGCACTTGCTTGTCTTTGGTGAGTACATGAAATCTACCAGCGACTGAGACGCGACCTCGCATTTAGCACCGGCGATTCTGACTTTCAAGGGTGAGATGCTTGTTTCGAGCTACCTTGGGTTATTCTTAGAGTTTCAGTCCATTTGTTTCAGACTTAAAACTATTTTATTTTATCTTTTGGGGTTGCATCCCCATATTTTAGATATTTGGTATTGGTGTTTGGTACAATGACTTTCAGTTCCTAGGAGGGATTTTCCGCAGGATAATGATTGTGATTAGATTTTGAATTGTTTTGATTGCTAGTTTACTTTCTGTTATTGGTCTTAGGCTATTAGTCTAGACAAGGGTTGAACTCTATTGGTTCGCTCATCCGTAGGTTGGGTGGGTGCCACTCACGATGGGTTGGGTCATGACAAAGATGGTATCAGAGCCTAGGTTCGTTAATCTCATTGTACCAGACAGGTCTAGTAGAGTCTTACGTAATGGTGCAGAGATATCTGTACTTTTCTTCAAGAGGCTATGGGGCTTTAGGAAAAACTATCTCTTTCTTCTTTCCTTCGTGCTATAACTCTATTCCAATTGGTATCTGGTGATACAAATTGGTATCTAACCTCGTTCCCTCTTCTTTCCACAGATGGTTACTACAAGTAATAATGGAGCAAGGTCAGCGGTCCCAGGAGTGAGCCCGGCAGTTCATTGATGAGGTAGGGGAAGGGGCAGGGGACGAGCTGGAGCCGCACTCGCCAGGGGTGGAGCTCGAGCTGCTGCTGCACGTGAGGTAACCCCTCCCCTACCTCAGGATCATGTGGCTGAGGATGTAGAAGAAGTGGTTGTAGAGGATGGAGGGGCTCAAGAGGAGGCGGCATCGGTTGGGAGTGCAGGCCTTCATACTATGACACCAGAAGCTTTTAAGCAGGCATGGGATATTCTGAGTGGGTTGGTTGGTGCTGGAATCATACCCACAGCTTATGCAAATCAGGCCTTGGATACTCAGCCAGCGACAACTACTACACCAAGGATGGATGCAACTTCGGTCACAAATGATCTCCTCAGGCCAATGTTAGGCCCAGTGATGACAGGTAATGAGCATGGGATGCTGACTAAGTTCCTTAAGCTAAAACCTCTGATGTTTCAGGGTACAGACAAGGAGGATGCCTATGAGTTCATCCTGGATTTCCATGAGAGGTTGCACAAGTTGGGTATTGTACATCAGCATGGGGTGGAGTTTGTCACTTTTCAGCTGCAGGGTGATGCCAAGCAGTGGTGGAGGTCTCATATTGAGTGTTGGTCTTCTATTCTACCTCCACTGACTTGGGAGAAGTTCCACGTGTTATTTCTAGAGAAGTACGTTTCCCGTACTTTGAGGGACGTGAAGAAGGATGAGTTCCTGAACTTGGAGCAGGGTAGCATGTCGGTCTCAGCTTATGAGGCTAAGTTCCATGCATTGTCTCATTTTTCTACACAGATGTTGGGTTTTGAAGAGTAATGGGTCTGGTTGTTTGTCAAGGGTCTAAATAGTGAACTGCAGGTACTGTCGGTTAATATGACTTCTTCGGGAAAGGGATTTAATGATGTGGTGGATTATGTGAAGAAGATTGAGGGAGTTAGACAAGCGGAGCATGCTAAGGCTTTAGCCAAGAAGCCTCAAAATGAGGGAAATTATTGTGGTTCATACTCCAGGGACCAACATCAGCAGGCTTATCCGGCCCGTCCTATTCAGTCAGCTCTGCCAGCTACTTCAGGTGGTCATCAGGGAGCTCAGTCTTCAGCTCCTAGAGGCCAGAGAGCGTCCTATACATTAGCTAGTAGACCTACTCTAGACCGCAGTTACTTCCATTGTGGTGAGTTGGGCCGCTTTAAGAGGGAGTGTCCGCATAGGCATACAGGTAATCAGGGTCAACAGCAGACTAGAGCAGTGGTTCCGGCAGGCAGAGGCAGTAATGCCAGGGGTTGTCCACAGGGTGGGCGAGGTAATTTTCAGAGAGGCCAGAGAGACCGAGGAAATGGTAGCGCAGGCAGGGGTACGGCGCAGTCGGCCCAGGAAGTCACCCGGATTGATGATTGGGCTCATTGCTATGCTTTTCCAGGGAGGAATGAGGCGAAAGCCTCAGATGTGGTGATCACAAGTACTATTCTTGTCTGTGATAAAATGACTTCAGTATTATTTGACCCAGGCTCTACGTATTCTTATGTGTCTGTGAGTTTTGCTTTGGGGCTGGGTTTGACTTGTGATATCCTTGATTCCCCTATTTATGTTTCTACCCTAGTTGGAGAGTCGGTGGTTGTGACTCATGTATATCATGACTGTTCGATTGTTTTTATAGGGTTACATACTTGGGTAGACATGGTAATTCTGGATATGACTGATTTTGATACTATCTTGGGTATGACCTGGCTATCTCTTTATCATGCTGTGTTGAACTGTAACACCAATACTGTGGCTCTAGAGATTTTGGGTAAGGATAAACTAGAGTGGGAAGGTGTGTATATGCCTAAGCCAGTTAAGATAATATCATTTGTCTGGGATAGGAAGCTAGTGGGGAGGGGGTGTCTAGCCTTTTTAGCTCAACTCCGGGATAATAGTGTGGAGTCTCCTCCTATTGAGTCAGTTCCAGTGGTTTATAAATTTTTAGAGGTGTTTCCAGTGGACTTGCCTGGTATGCCTCCGAATAGGGACATAGATTTTTGTATTGATTTGGAGCCAGGCACTCGTCCCATTTTCATTCCTCCGTATCGTATGGCTCTGGTAGAGTTAAGGGAACTTAAGACTCAGCTGTATTAGATAAGGGATTTGTACATCCCAGTGCTTCACCTTGGGGTGCTCCGATCTTATTTGTAAAGAAAAAGGATGGTAGTATGCGGATGTGCATAGATTATAGGCAGCCGAACAAGGTGACTATCCGGAATAAGTACCCTCTACCCCGTATAGATGATTTGTTTGACCAGCTTCAGGGTGCATCACTGTTCTCAAAAATCGACTTGAGGTCGGGGTACCATCAGTTAAAGATTAGACCTGAGGATATTCTGAAGACTGCTTTTAGGACTCGGTATGGATATTATGAGTTTCTAGTAATGTCGTTTGGTTTGACCAATGCGCCGGCAGCATTCATGAGTTTGATGAATGGGGTGTTTAAGTCTTACTTGGATTCCTTCGTTATCGTGTTCATCGATGATATTTTGATCTACTCTAAGAGTAGGGAGGAGCATGCTAATCATCTTTGTATTGTGCTAGATATCTTGAGGCACCAAAAGCTTTATGCAAAATTCACTAAGCGCAAGTTTTGGTTGACTTCTATTGAATTCTTGGGGCATGTAGTGTCAGAAAAAAGGGTGATGGTGGATCTCCAGAAAATTGAGGCAGTCAAGAATTGGGTTCGGCCTAGCTCTGTGACCGAGGTGAGGAGTTTTGTTGGGCTCGCGGGGTATTACCGGAGGCTTGTTAAGAATTTTGCTTCTATTGCTACTCACCTGACCAGGCTGACATAGAAGGAGGTATCGTTCATGTAGTTCGACAAGTGCGAGCAGAGCTTCCAAAATCTCAAGACGCTTTTGACCATAACCCCTATTTTATCCTTTCCGGTTGAAGGTAAAGACTTTGTTGTTTACTGTGATGCTTCACATTCTGGTTTGGGTGCTGTGTTAATACAGGATAGGAATGTGATAGCCTATGCATCCAGGCAGTTGAAGGTGCATGAGAGGAATTACCCGACTCACGATTTGGAGTTGGCAGCAGTGGTTTTTGCATTGAAAATCTGGAGACACTATCTTTATGGTGTCACACGTGTGAGGTATTAACAGATCATCGCAGTCTGTAGCACGTTTTCACTTAAAAGGATTTGAATCTGAGGCAGAGGAGATGGATGGAGTTATTAAAGGATTATGATGTGACAATTCAGTACCATCCGAGTAAGGCTAATGTGGTGGCAGACGTATTGAGCCGGAAAACTGTTAGCATGGGTAGCTTGGCTTGTTTGGGGAATCTAAACGACCATCGGCTAAGGAGATTCGGGCTTTGGAGTCCAAGTTTATGCACTTGGGTGTTTTAGATCAAGGTGGGTTGTTGGCCAATATTGAGGTCAAGGCCACCTTTATAGAGGAAATAAAGGCAAAACAGTTTCAAGATCCGAAACTGGGTAAGTTGCGAGATAAGGTAATATCCGGGGAGTCCAGAGATGTCATGTTAGACTCTGGTGGAGTGTTGCATTTCAGGGAGAGGATTTGTGTTCCTCGGGTGGATGATATGATACGGAAAATCTTGGCAGAAGCTTATGGTTCACGGTACTTAATTCATCCGGGTGTGACCAAAATGTACAGGAACTTGAGGCAGCGTTACTGGTGGCCCGGGATGAAAAGAGACATAGTGGATTTTGATGTCAGAACTTCCAGCAGGTAAAGTATGAACATCAAGACCTGCAGGACTACTTCAGAGAATGTCCATTCCAGAGTGGAAATGGAAAAGGATAGCAATGGATTTCATGGTGGGTCTTCCCAAGACATTAGGGAAATATGACTCAATTTGGGTCATTGTTGACAGGCTGACCAAGTCTGCTCATTTCATTCAGGTCAGGGTAGATTACAATTCGCAGCAATTGGCTAAGAACTACATGAAAGAGATTGTGATATTGCATGGAGTACCACTGTCCATCATTTCAGACAGGGGTACACAGTTTACTTCTAAGTTCTGATGCAAGTTACACGAAGAGTTCGGTACACAACTCACATTTAGCACAGGCTTCCACCCTCAGACTAATGGTCAATTGGAAAGGACGATCCAGGTATTGGAGGACATGCTGAAAGCATATGTGATGGACTTTGGGGGTCTTTGGGACCAGTTTCTACCATTGTGTGAATTCTCGTACAATAAAAGCTACCACTCCAGTATCGATATGGCACCATTCGAGGCTTTGTATGGGAGGAACTGCAGATCACTAGTTGGGTGGTTTGAGGAAGGTGATGTGAAGCCTCTGGGCATAGACTTAGTGAAAGAAGCGCAGGAAAAGGTAAGGGGCATATAGACCAAGTTGTTGGTTGCTCAAAGCAGGCAGAAGGAGTATGCAGATCGCAAGGTCCGGGGCTTGGACATTCAGGTTGGTGAGCAGGTATTGTTAAAGGTATCACCCATGAAAGGGGTTATGCGGTTTGGTAAGAAGGGCAAGCTTAGCCCTCGGTTTATCGGTCCATTTTTAATTGCTTGAAATTGTGGGGCCAGTGGCTTACAAGTTAGCACTGCCACCTAGTTTATCGGGCGTCCATCCGATATTCCATGTATCCATGCTCAAGCGATACCATGGGGATGGAGATTACGTCATCAAGTGGGATAAGATACTTTTTGATAAGGATCTTCGTTATCAGGAAGAATCGATTTTGATTCTTGCTCGGGATATCCGAAGGTTGAGGAAAAAGGTGATTGATATGGTGAAGGTTCAGTGGAAGCATCGTCCGGTTGAGGAAGCCACTTGGGAAACCGAGAAGGACATGCGGGACAAGTACCCTCAATTGTTTGAGGATTCAGGTACTACACTTCCTTCTTTTTATCTCCATAATTTCGAGTTTGATCATTCGGGGATGAACGATGGGTAAATTGGTATTTGTTGTAACAATTGGGTCCATCATTACGGGTAGCCCAATCGTGCCAAGTTTTAGAGTTAGAAAACTCCGAGTTTGGGAGTTTGAAATTCTGGGCTAGGCTAGCCTCGATCGATTTTGGAGCGAGGTAGAGTCTAGGGAAATCTGGGTAAAGATGGGTTTAGGTGTCTTGGATTGAGATATTTTTCCACGTAGCTAAGACATAAAGGAGTCCGAGGGACTTTTTGGAATCGCACTTGGGTAAGTAGAACTCCCGAAATTGCATTTGACGTGAAGGGGTTATTTCAGGAAATCGGGGGAAACAGGTGTGTTATGAAATGGTCAAAACTGACAGATTTCTGGACATTGTGTCCATGACGAGCGCGGTCACGCGCGATAGTGTCCACCGCTATAGCGGTAGAAATTACTGCTATAGCGGCGGTCAAAGGGCGGTCAATCTACTTAAGACCGCTATAGCAGCAACCTACCACTATAACAGGGCCGCTATAGCTGGAGCGGTGACCGCTATAACAGTCCGACGGGATTTTAATGCAGAAACATCTCCCAAAACATTCAGTTTTTCACAAGTTCATTTTGGGAGAAGGGCTAGGCGATTCCAGGCGTTTTTCTTCCTTTTTCCGCCAAAATTTTTCCCTAAGGTAAGTATTTCGTTCCCCAATCTTTATATTACATTTTCTATTCGATAGAATTGCTAGGAGCGAATTTAGGGAAAGGTTAGAATAACCTAGGGATAATGGAATTCGGGGAAGGAAGGGGATTCCGAGCATGTGTGTTCTTGGGTATGGATTAAAGTACATTATTATGATCATAGGTTGTTTAATTCCCTGTTTTATTCATAAAAAATGATAGAACTAGGAGAATTAATTGAGGAAAAGCCCGGGAAAAGAGTGGAATGATCATGAGTGGCCTGGGGTTTGGGGATTTGGTATAATTCGGGTAACGTACATTCCTTATGTGTAAATTATATATACTGTGTATTGTTTTAAACCCAGAATGAGAGAGGAATCCGGAACACGAGAAAGCTCAGGTTGAACAGAGCTTGGAACATTTCGAGGTAGGTGATGGATTATGACTTTCTGTGAATGTGTATATTCGTGTACTCATTTCTAAGTGATTTTATGCATTACATTACTTAGGGAAGTCTTGTGGAATATCTAGGTTCCTGTTTATAGTCTGTGATTGAACGGTGTTTACTTATTGGTTTTACAAATTGTGTGTGTTCATATATTGACTGTGGTTATTGACATTTAGTTAGCTCGGGTACCACGCCTGGTACGGATATAATAAATGGTTGGCACGGGTACCATGCCTGGTACGGGTATAATATTCGGTTGGCACGGGTACCACGCCTAGTACGGGTTTACTTTATTGCATTTTGCATTGTTTCATTGATTATTGTATTGCATTGACTGATATTGGTTTCGTGTGTGGACTGGGTTATTTACTGAATGTGACACTTGATATTGGTTCCGTGAGTAGACCAGGTTGTCTATTTAAAGGTGCTATTGCTGGTGGTCCTTGAGTGGTCGGGAACTCTGTATAACTGCAGTGTTGGTCTTGGTTTAGACCAGTTGAAGCATTACTTTTGGTATGTGTCTAGAGGGGGATTCCAGGGTGGGTCTGGGCTATACGGAAAGGTATAGTTAATGGCTCATGTTCGTGGTATAGAACTGTAAGAGATGGATTTCATGCTAGTACAAGGTAGGTAGAGACTTGTAGTCTAGGGCCTGTATACTTGTTGCATGTTTTCTATATATTTACTTGAATATGTTGTACTGTGATATATGTTGTTTACTTGAAAACTTGTTGATGATCCTACCAGTACAGAGTGGTGGTGTACTGATACTGCACTTGCTTGTCTTTTGTGAGTACAGGAAATCTACCAGCGACTGAGACGCGACCTCGCATTTAGCACCGGCGATTCTGACTTTCAAGGGTGAGTTGCTTGTTTCGAGCTACCTTGGGTTATTCTTAGAGTTTCAGTCTATTTGTTTCAGACTTAAAACTATTTCATTTTATCTTTTGGGGTTGCATCCCCATATTCTAGATATTTGGTATTGATGTTTGGTACAATGACTTTCAGTTTCTAGGAGGGATTTTCCGCAGGATAATGATTATGATTAGTTTTTGAATTATTTTGATTGCTAGTTTACTTTCTGTTATTGGTTTTAGGCTGTTAGTCTAGACAAGGGTTGAACTTTATTGGTTTGCTAATCCGGGGGTTGGGTGGGTGTTACTCACGACGGGTTGGTTCGTGACAGAAGGTCGGTTTCGAAAGAGGAGATTGATAAAAGTGATGTTGAAAAGGGTGAAGCATTTACCTTGTGCATTTTATCTTGATTTTTATATGATGGTAGGAGTGAATTTGGGTAGCCGATGATGCCTACTAGTACGTGTGTTTGTACTGATTCTACTCTTGCTATATCTTTTTAGGTATAGTCTGGTTGCACGGTTGGTGATGTTTCACAGGTTCAGGATTGCGGTGATCTTCCAGCAACTCCTACTTCTTTCTATGGTGGGAGTTGTGTTCATCTTATGTTATAAACTCATCTTGTAGAAGCTCTTGTACTAGCTTAGACTAGGTTCTGGGGAAATTGTGTTATATTGTTAGTAAATATTTGCAAGTTCTAAAGGTTGTTATTTTTTGAAAGTTGTTGTATAAAGATTTTCCAAATATTTGTAAAAGGATTTCTCAGGTATAAAAGGGACTTAATGGTTATTTTTTCTTTTCCGCATTGCCTGTTGGTTCGGGTGGTAAGGGTTCTCCTATCTAGGTGGATTAGAGTAGGTGCCCGCATGGCCCGATAGTTGGGTCGTGACAGAACCGAATTGATTCGTGCACAGGCCTAGTAGCTATATTATCACTTGGACTAGAGATTTCTAAATTTAGTACTTTGTTGATCTTTATATTTACAAGCCCTTTATTTTGGCAAGTGATAAGAGATCTTTGCTTGTTATTTGAAGTACAGTATATGGTTCTTGAGTATCTTTACTCTTTCTCATTTCAAAATCAATTGAATTTCGCTTGCAACTTCTAATCTGTTAGTGGACCTTTGATATACTTGATAATGACCGATTATATGTAAAGAAATTATAATAACATAAACACAATTATGCAATTTCATATTAAAGTGAATATAAGCAGTAGCATGAGATTTAAGTATAATGTACTAAAATATAATACACTAATAGTAGAGTTGTCAATATGGACCGGCCCAATTCACTCAGGCTTTGAAATTTGATGGGTCAAGTCGGGATGACCCATCAAAATAATGGGCCAAAAAATAGTAAGCTCAACCCATCATTCTGTGGGCTGCGGACCTCAACGGGCTAGACCACATTTTATAAAAATAATAATTTTTATAATCTTTTTATTTTAAAATATTAATAACAGAAATAGACAATATTACATGATTTTTCTACTTGTTAATCAAGTTTCAAATTAATAAAAAAATAATCTTAATAATTTGCGAAATTAAATAACATTTGACGTAATATTGTTCGAATCAAATATAGATATTAATAAGTAAATTAAATAGTTAATGAGTAATAATATAACTAGCTAAATTTTGAATAACGTTGTAAAGGAAAAGACGGTTGCCGCTGCTGAGAGTGAAAGCGAGTACTTTATTTTATTTTTATTTTTTAATTAATTTTTATTTGACCCACGAATCGGCCTAATCCACATTTCTCAAGCCCCACGGGTCAGTGAAATTATTCGAGCTGGACTAAAAAGTCCTATTCTTAGATGGGTTGTAAATTTTTTTGTTTAACCCAATCAAATTACAGGCTAGGCCGAGCCAGCCCAAATGATCTGGTCCATATTGACGGCTCTAATTAGTATAATATGCATCAGTGAGTACTTATTGTATGCAATAACAATAATTTTTATTGACTTTATTCTTTTTGCAAGTATATTAGATACAGTGATACAAGTGTTAATACTTTATGCATTTTAATTTTGATGAAAAGTAACAAAGGGCAAAATTAAAGAAAAAAAGTGGCAGAATTAAAGAAGAAGAAGTTCATGAAGATGTGTATGATGTTAATAGTTCATCCTCTCAACCAACAGAATAATGAGACTATCATTTCATGCCTATATCTGGACTGTCACAACAACACTATAAATCATTTGGTCCAGTCAGAAAGCTCAAAACTGATTCAGATATAAGGTCGCACATAATCTCTGAAGATCTTACAAGACTGAAGATGAGGCAAACTCAAACAATGTCATCTGAGAATAGATGATATCTTTTAAAGGTGATTATACCAAAATTAGTGAGCGTACAAATTTGTTTTACCCACCTATTAAACTCACTTGAAAAGGAAAAAAAGTTATCACTAGCAATCAATTGAAAATGACAAGAGAAAAGAAATTGAAAAAGTTGAAGGCTAAAAATGTTAATGAAAACTCTCAAATTTTTAATATATTGTAAGTTGTGAGTAGTGCTAAGCATTGAATGCTTTTTTTATTTTTAATTGAAGTTGGTAGATGCAAAACAATGAATGCTTCTGTTTATTTTGGACTGAATATGATAAATGCAAAATAATGAATGCTTATGTTTTATTTTGATTTGAAGTTAAGTTATGAAATTTGGTGAAATATTAATATTTAATTTTTGTACTGTTTTGGTGATTATTTTAAGATTTTACTTACTTTTTTGTGAGTTATTTTGAATTTTTAAATATAGTTGATGGTGTAATTTTTTTTCTTCAAATTTTATATATTTGATCCAATTCTTTTTAAAGCGATTATCATCGAAGCTAACACTTGTTTAATTACGTATTATTTTTTCACAAATACATAAAAATTTATTATTAATATTTTAATCATGATACAATCATATAACCAAAATTATTAGTCAATATGTAGTTCATAAATTGGATAATACGTATCATGAGCTCAAATTTTGATAATTTTGATTTCGTAAAATCATCTCCCAACACTGACTTTGGGAGAATCAAAAGTTAAAATTAAACTTTACTTTAGGCCAATACATATCATGAGCCAATCAAAATCAAAATTAAATTTACTTTAAATTTTGGACATTTGTGAAATCTTCTCCCAGCATTGACATCAGTCCAAGTAGTTAAATTTAGAGCATTCAATCCACAATAATATTTTTTAAAATTTTGACTTTCAACTGAATTGATGAAGCATTCTGACATTGCTTACAATTTTGATGGAGAAAGATTCAATTTTTTTCTTTCAAGCCGTAATGAATCAGATAAAAAAAATTGCCCAAATCAAATTTTCTAAAATATTTTGGTCGAATAAGAGTTAGGTCTATCACTTTTAATCGAACTCAAAGTCTCTTCAAAATTTTAGCTGAAATGAACCCATATGAAAAAATCATGACAATGAATATTTTTGAAGTGTTACAATGTAAAGTGAAAAAAATTGAGAATTTCTCTAATTTTATTCTTTAAATGGGAGATGGGTCGGGGCATTCGGTGGAGCAGGTTATTTGAAAATGAATTGGATTAATAAGTTAATGGGATCGAATTTGTCTAAGTGTTAGTCATATAAAAAAAAATTCACGTAGGACGCTTAAATATTGAGCCATGTAGCTTTATTTTTTTCCACATCAGATGCCATGTCATGAGGTCAAAGGGACTGTTAAGTTGGAGGGCATTTGTGATCTCTTATGTTAACGATAAGAGTAATTTTAAGACAAAAAAAATGAAGGATATTCTATTTTAAATAGTTCAAAGAAAGTTTTGGCCCTTTGTCATGACCCAACCCATCGTGAGTGGCACCCACCCAACCCCCGGATGAGCGAACCAATAGAGTTCCACCCTTGCCTAGACTAACAGCCTAAAACCAGCAAGCATCAAAGTAAACTAGCAATGAAAATAAGATCAATTACTCAAAATACTTATCATAATTAATAATCTGCAGAAAATCCCACCTAGAAACTGAAAGTCATCGTACCAAACATCAATACCAAATCTAGAGTACGGGGATGCAACCCCAAATAAAATAAAAATAGTTTTTAAGCCCAAACAAATGGATTAAAACTCTAATGATAATCCCAAGGTAGCTCGAATCGACAACTCACCCTTGAAGATCGGAAACGTCGGTGCTAAATCTGAGGTCTCGTCTCAGCCGCTGGAAGATTTCCTGTCTCACCAAAAGAAAGATAAGTGCAGTATCAGTACACCACCACTGTGTACTGGTAGGATCATCAACCAGTATTCAAGAAAACAGTATATAAATAGTACACAAAATCCAGTAACAAGTATGACAAACATTCAACAATATCACAGGCATCTCTAGACTACAAGTCTCTACCTAGCTTGTTATCGCCTGAATCCATCTCTTACAGTTCTATTCCACCAACAAGAATAACCATAACCACACCTTACCGTCTAACCTGGACCCACCCTGGAATCCCCTCTAGACAACTACCACAAGAAGTGATTACCCGGCTTAAACCAAGACCAATTTAATAGTCATACAACAGTTTCCGGCCACTCAAGGACCACCAATCAATAACACTTTTAGATAACAACTCGGTCCACTCACAGAACCAATATCAAGAATCACATTCAGTAAAACAACCCGGTCCTCTCACAGAATCGATATCAACCAATACAATACAATAATAAATGAAACAGTGTAAGATACAATAAAGTAAACCTGTACTAGGCGTGGTACCCGTGCCAATCGAATGTTATACCCGTACCAGGCGTGGTACCCATGCCAACCATGTGTTATACCCATACCAGGCGTGGTACTCGAGACAACCGAATGTCAACAACAACAGTCAATAGAATGAATGCACAGCTCTTATAAAGCCAACAAGTAAAAACCATTCAAACGTAGACTGTAAATCGAACTTAGACATTCCACACAAATCCCCTAAGCAATGTAATGCACACAATTACTTAGACAACGAGTACAATGAATATACACATTCGCTAAAATATGAAAGCCATCACCTACCTCGAGTGTTCCAAGCTCTATTCAACCTGAGCTTTCTCGTGTTCCGGATTACTCTCACGTTCTTGGTCTAAAAATAACACATAATGCATACAATTAACATACATGCCTATACATTACCCGGATTATACCAAATACCCAAATTCCAGGCCACCCATGATCATCCCACCCTTTTCCCGGGCTTTTCAACTGTTAATTCTCCTAGTCTTATCATTTTTTTACGGACAAAATAGGAAATTAAACAGTCTATGATCATTTTAACGTACCTAAATCAACACCCAAGAACATACATGTTTGGAACCCCCTTCTTCCCCGAATTTCATCATCCCTACGTCATTCCAACCTTCCCCAATTTTCCTCCTAGCAATTCTACCGCATAAGAAACGTAGTACAAAGTGTGGGGAATGAAAACCTTACCTTAGGAACGATTTTTGGCGGAGGAATGAAGAAAATCACTTGAATTCGCCCAGCCCTTCTCCCAAAACAAACTTGTGAAATTCTGATATTTTGTGAGTTGTTTCTGCATTAAAAACTCGTCGGCCCGCTATAGCGGTCCTCACTCTGCTATAGCGGTTCCGCTATAGCGGTCATTGCCACTATAGCGGTCTTAAGTGAGTTGATCGACCCTTGACCGCCACTATAGCGGTAATTTCTACCGCTATAGCGGTGGCGGCTATCGCGCGTGACAGCGCTCATCATGGGCAGAAAGTCCATAAATTTGTCAATTTTGGCCATTTCACAACACACTTGGTTCCCCCGACGTCCCAAAATAACACTTTCACATTAAACGCGATTCCGGGAGTTCTACTTACCCAAATTTGATTCTGAAAAGTTTCCCAGACTCTTTTTTGTCTTGGCTACGTGAAAAACTAGCTCAATCCAAGACACCTAAACCCATTTTTACCCGGATTTCCCTAGACTCTACCTCGCTCTGAAACCAGTCGAGGCTAGCCTAGCTAATAATTTCAAACTCCCAAACCCGGAGTTTTCTAACTCTAAAACTTGGCACGATTGAACTACCCGTAATGATGAACCCGATCGTTATAACAGATACCAATTTACCCATCATTCATCCCCGAATGATCAAACCCAAAATTACAAAAATAAAAGGAAGGAAGTGTAGTACCTGAATCCTCAAATAATTGAGGGTACTTGTCCCTCATGTCCTTCTCAGTTTCCCAAGTGGCTTCCTCAACCGGACGATGCTTCCACTAAACCTTCACTATATCAATCACCTTTGTCCTCAACCTCTGGACATCCCGAGCAAGAATAAAGACTGGTTCCTCCTCATAACGAAGATCCTTATCAAAAAGTACCTCATCCCACTTGATGTGTAGTCCCCATCCCCATGGTATCGCTTGAGCATGGATACATGGAATACCAGATGGACGTCTGACAAACTAGGTGGCAATGCTAACTTGTAAGCCATTGGCCCCACCATCTCAAGAACTTCAAACGGACCAATTAATCGAGGGCTAAGCTTTCCCTTCTTACCAAAACGCATAACCCCTTTCATTGGTGACACTTTTAGCAATACTTGTTCACCAACCTGAAAGTCCATATACCGGACCTTACGATCTGCATACTCTTTCTGCTTGCTTTGAGCAGCCAATAACTTGGTCTGTATGCCACTTACTTTTTCTTGCACTTCCTTCACTAAGTCTATGCCTAGAGGCTTCACATCATCTTCCTCAAACCACCCAATCGGTGATCTGCAGTGTATCCCATACATGGCCTTAAATGGTGCCATATCGATACTGGAGTGGTAGCTGTTGTTGTACAAGAATTCACACAATGGTAGAAACTGGTCCCAATAACCACCAAAGTCCATTACACATGCTCTCTGCATGTCCTCCAATACCTGAATCATCCTCTCCGACTGACCATCAGTCTGAGGATGGAAAGTTGTGCTAAAGGTGAGTTGTGTACCCAACTCTTCATGTAACTTGCCCCAGAACTTAGAAGTAAACGGTGTACCCCTGTCTGAAATGATGGACAGTGGTACCCCATACAGTCTTACAATCTCCTTCACGTAGATCTTGGCCAACTGCTGTGAATTATAATCTACCCTAATCGGAATGAAATGAGCGGACTTGGTTAGCCTGTCAACAATGACCCAAATTGAGTCATATTTCCCCAATGTCTTGGGAAGACCCACCATGAAATCCATCGCTATCCTTTCTCACTTTCACTCTGGAATTGGCATTCTCTAAAGTAATCCTGCAGGTCTCTGATGTTCATATTTTACCTGCTGGCGATTCTGGCACTTGGACATAAAATCAACTATGTCTTTTTTCATCCCGGGCGACCAGTAACGCTGCCTTAAGTTCCTGTACATTTTGGTTACACCTGGATGGATCAAGTACCGTGAACCATGAACTTCTGTCAGAATTTTTGAAATCATATCATCAACCCGAGGAACACAAATCCTCTCCCTGAAATGCAATACACCACCAGAGTCTAACATGACATCTCTGGACTCCTCGGATATCACTTTACTCCGCAACTTGCCTAGTTTTGGATCCTAAAATTGTTTTGCCTTTATTTCCTCTGTGAAGGTGGCCTTGACCTCAATGCTGGCCAACAACCCACCTTGATCTGAAACACCCAAGTGCTTGAACTTGGCCTACAAAGCCCGAATTTTCTTAGCTAATGGTCATTTGGACGCCCCCAAACAAGCCAAGCTACCCATGCTAATAGTTTTCTAGCTCAATGTGTCTGCCACCACATTAGCCATACCCGGATGGTACTGAATTGTCATATCATAATCCTTTAATAACTCCATCCATATCCTTTGCCTCAGATTCAAATCCTTCTGAGTGAAAATGTGCTGCAGACTGCGATGATCTGTGAATACTTCACACTTGACACCATAAAGGTAGTGTCTCCAGATTTTCAAAGCAAAACCAACCGCTGCCAACTCTAAATCGTGAGTCGGGTAATTCCTCTCATGCACCTTCAACTGCCTGGATGCATAGGCTTTCACATTCCTATCCTGCATTAACACAGCACCCAAACCAGAATGTAAAGCATCACAGTAAACAATAAAGTTTTTACCTTCAACCGGCAAGGACAATATAGGAGTCGTGGTCAAAAGTGTCTTGAACTTTTGGAAGCTCTCCTCGCACTTGTCAGACCACACAAATGGTACCTCCTTCTGTGTAAGCCTGTTCAGGTGAGTAGCAATAGAAGCAAAGTCCTTCACAAACCTCCGGTAGTACCCCGCGAGCCCAACAAAACTTCTCACCTCTGTTGCAGAGCTAGGCCGGACCCAACTCTTAAATGCCTCAATTTTCTGGGGATCCACCATCACCCCCTTTTCTGACACACATGCCCCAAAAATACCACAGAAGTCAACCAAAACTCACATTTAGTGAATTTTGCATAAAGCTTTTGGTTCCCCAAGATGTCCAGCACAATGCGAAGATGATTAGCATGCTCCTCCCTACTCTTAGAGTAGATCAAAATGTCATCAATGAACACGATAACAAAAGAATCCAAGTAGGACTTAAACACCCCATTCATCAAACTCATGAATGTTGTCGGCGCATTGGTCAAACCAAACGACATTACTAGAAACTCGTAATGTCCATACCGAGTATGAAAAGCAGTTTTCGGAATATCTTCAGGCCTAATCTTTAGTTGATGGTACCCCGACCTCAAGTCGATTTTCGAAAACACCAATGCACCCTGAAGCTGGTCAAACAAATCATCTATCCGGGGTAAAGGATACTTATTCCGTATGGTCACCTTGTTCAACTGTCTGTAGTCTATGCACATCCGCATACTACCATCCTTATTTTTCACAAACAAAACTGGAGCCCCTCAAGATGAAGCACTGGGACATATAAATCCCTTATCTAGGAGTTCCTGCAGCTGAGTCTTAAGTTCCCTTAACTTTGTCGGAGCCATTCTATACGGAGAAATAGAGATGGGAAGAGTGCCTGGCTCCAAATCAATACAAAAATCTAAATCCATGTCCGGAGGCATACCAGGAAATTCCACTGGAAACACCTCTACAAATTTGGACACCACCGAAACTGACTCAATAGAAGGGGACTCCACACTATTATCCCAGAGATGAGCCAAGAAGGCTAGACACCCCCTTCCCACTAGCTTTCTAGCCCGAACAAATGATATTATCTTAACTGGATTAGGCCTGTATACACCTTCCCACTCTAATCTATCCTTACCCATAATTTCTAGAGTCACAGTTTTGGTGTTACAGTTCAACATTACATGAAAAGGAGATAGCCAGGTCATACCCAAGATAATATCAAAATTAGCCATATCCAGAATTACTAAGTCTACCCAAGTACGTAGCCCCACAAATACCACAGAACAATCACGATACACATGAGTCACAATCAGTGACTCTTCAACTGAGGTAGATACATGGATAGGGGAATCAAGGATATCGCAATTCAAATTCAGACCCAAAGATAAATTAACAGACACATAAGAATATATAGATCCTGGGTCAAATAATGTTGAGGCCATTTTATCATAGACAAGAATAGTACATGTGATCACCACATCTGAGGATTCTGCCTCAGTCCTTCCTGGAAAATCATAGCAATGTGCTCGATCATCAATCCTAGCAACTTTCCAAGCCGGCTGCGCCGCACCTCTGCCTGCGCCACCATTCCCTCAGTCTCCCCGGCCTCCCTGAAAATTACCTCGCCCACCCTGTGGACGACTCCTAGCATTACCACCTCTGCCTACCGGAACCACTGCTCTAGTCTGCTACTGATCCTGATAACCTGCCTGCCTATGTGGACACTCCCTCTTAAAGTGTCCCAACTCACCATAATGGAAGCAAAAATGGTCAAAAGTAGGCCTGCTAGCTGATGTATAAGATGCCCCCTGGCCTCTAGGAGCTGAAGACTGAGCTCTCTGATGACCACCTGTAGTAGCTGGTAGAGCTGATTGAATAGAACGGGCCGAGTAAGCATGATGATGCTGGCCCCTAGAGTATGAACCACCAAAATTTCCCTCATTCCGGGGCCTTTTGGCTAAAGCCTTAGTCTGCGCCGCTTGCCTAACTCCCTCAATCTGCTTCAAATAGTCCACCACATCATTAAAACCCTTCCCTGAAGAAGTCATATGCACTGTCAGTACCTGTAGATCACTATTCAGACCTTTGATAAACAACCAGACCCATTCCTCCTCGGAACCCAACATCTATGTAGCAAAATGAGGCAACGCATAAAACTTAGCCTCATAAGCTGAGACCGACATGCCACCCTGCTCCAAGTTCAGAAACTCATCCTTCTTCCGATCCCTCAAAGTACGGGGAACGTACTTCTCTAGAAACAAAGCATGGAACTGCTCCCAAGTCAGTGGAGGTAAGATAGATGATCGACACTTAACATGAGACCTCCACCACTACTTGGCATCACCCTGCAGCTGAAAAGTGAGAAACTCCACCCCATGCTGACGTATAATACCCAAATTATGCAACCTCTCATGGCAATCCAAGATGAACTCATAGGCATCCTCCTTGTATGTACCCTGAAACATCGGAGGTTTTAGCTTAAGGAACTTAGTCAGCATCTCATGCTCATTACCTGTCCTCACTAGTCCTAACATTAGCCTGAGAAGATCGTTTGTTCCCGAAGCTATATCCATCCTTGGTGTAGTAGTAACTGTCGGCTGAGTATCCAAGGCCTGATTTGCATAAGCCGCGGGTATGGCTCCAGCACCAACCAACCCACTCAAAATATCTCACGCCTGCCTGAAAGCCTCTAGTGTCATATTAGGAAGGCCTGCACCCCCAACCGGTGTCGCCTCCTCCTGAGCTCCTCCATCTTCTACCACTACTTCTTCTATATCCGCAGCCACAGGGTCCTGAGGTGGGGAAGGGGTTACCTCACGTGCAGCAGCAGCAGCTCAAGCTCCACCCCTGGCGGGTGCGGCTCCAGCTCGTCCCCTGTCCCTTCCCCTACCTCTGCCGCAAACTGTCGGGCCCGCTGCTGGGACCGCTGGTGTTGCTCTGTTATTCCTTGTAGTGACCATCTGCGGACAGAAGAGTGAATGAGGTTAGATACCAATTCGTATCACTAGATACCAATTGGAATCGAGTTATAGCATGAAGGAAAAGAAGGAAGAGATAGTTTTTTCCTAATGCCCCATAGCCTCTCGAAGAAAAGTAAGGACGTCTCCGCACCATTCTGCAAGACTCTACTAGACTTGTTTGGTACAACGAGATCAACGAACCTAGGCTCTGATACCATCTTTATCACGACCCAACCCATCGTGAGTGGCACCCACCCAACCCCCGGATGAGCGAACCAATAGAGTTCCACCCTTGCCTAGACTAATAGCCTAAAACCAACAAACATCAAAGTAAACTAGCAATGAAAATAAGATCAACTACTCAAAATACTTATCTTAATTAATAATCTGCGGAAAATCCCACCTAGAAACTGAAAGTCATCGCACCAAACATCAATACCAAATCTAGAGTACGGGAATGCAACCCCAAATAAAATAAGAATAGATTTTAAGTCCGAACAAATGGATTAAAACTCTAATGATAATCCCAAGGTAGCTCGAATCGACAGCTCACCCTTGAAGATCGGAAACGTCGGTGCTAAATCTGAGGTCTCATCTCAGTCGCTGGAAGATTTCTTGTACTCCTCAAAAGAAAGACAAGTGCAGTATCAGTACACCACCATTGTGTACTGTAGGATCATCAGCCAGTATTCAAGAAAACAGTATATAAATAGTACACAAAATCCAGTAACAAGTATGGCAAACATGCAACAATATCACAGGCATCTCTAGACTACAAGTCTCTACCTAGCTTGTTATCGCCTGAATCCATCTCTTACAGTTCTATTACACCAACAAGAATAACCATAACCATACCTTACCGTCTAGCCCGAACCCACTCGGGAATCCCCTCTAAATAACTACCACAAGAAGTTATTACTCGGCCTAAACCAAGACCAATTCAACAATCATACAACAGTTCCCGACCACTCAAGGACCACCAATCAATAATACTTTTCGATAACAACTCGGTCCCCTCACAGAACCAATATCAAGTATCACATTCAGTAAAACAACCCGGTCCTCTCACGGAACCAATATCAACCAATGCAATACAATAATCAATGAAATAGTGCAAGATGCAATAAAGTAAACCCGTACCAGGCGTGGTACCCGTGCTAATCGAATGTTATACCCGTACCAGGCGTGGTACCCGTGCCAACCATGTGTTATGCCCGTACCAGGTATCGTACCCGAACCAACCGAATGTCAACAACAACAGTCAATAGAATGAATGCACACCCCTTGTAAAGCCACCAAGTAAAAACCATTCAAACATACACTGTAAACCGAACTTCGACATTCCACACAAATCCCCTAAGCAATGTAATACACACAATTACTTAGACAATGAGTAAAATGAATATACATATTCGAAAATATGAAAGCCATCACCTACCTCGAATGTTCCAAGCTCTATTCAACTCGAGCTTTCCCGAGTTCCGGATTTCTCTCACGTTCTTAGTCTAAAAATAACAAATAATGCATACAATTAACATACAGGCCTGTACATTACCCAGATTATACCAAATCGCCAAACCCCAGGCCACCCATGATCATCTCACCCTTTTCCCGGGCTTTTCCACCGTTAATTCTCCTAGTCTTATCATTTTTTTATGGACAAAATAGGAAATTAAACAGTCTATGATCATTTTAACGTACCTAAATCAACACCCAAAAATATACATGTTTGGAACCCCCTTCTTCCCCGAATTTCATCATCCCTAGGTCATTCCAACCTTCCCCAATTTCCCTCCTAGCAATTCTACCGCATAGGAAACGTAGTACAAAGTGTGGGGAACGAAAACCTTACCTTAGCAATGATTTTTTGCGGAGAAATGAAGAAAATTGCTTGAATTCGCCCAACCCTTCTACCAAAGTAACTTGTGAAATTCTGATGTTTTGAGAGATGTTTCTGCATTAAAAACCCATCGGCCCGCTATAGCGGTCTCTGCTCTGCTATAGCGATCTTAAGTGAGTTGACCGCTATAGCGGTTTCTGCCGCTATAGCGGTGGCTGCTATCGCATGTGACAGCGGTCGTCACGGGCAGAAAGTCCGTAAATTTACCAGTTTTGTCCATTTCACAACACACTTGGTTCCCCCGACGTTCTAAAATAACCCTTTCACGTCAAACGCGATTTTGAAAGTTCTACTTACCCAAATTCCATTCCGAAAAGTTCCCCGGACTCTATTATGTCTTGGCTACATGGAAAACTAGCTCAATCCAAGACACCTAAACCCATTTTTACCCGAATTTCCCTAGACTCTACCTCGCTCCAAAACTGGCCGAGGCTAGCCTAGCCCAGAATTTCAAACTCTCAAACCCGGAGTTTTCTAACTCTAAAACTTGGCACGATTGAACTACCCATAATGACGGACCCGGTCATTACACCCTTTGACTCTATAATCGAGTCGATTCTAACTCGATTTGACGGGTGTCTGTTTTGATTTTTTTGCTGATCCGATTTGAATCGATCAGATTTGAAGAGTGTCTAGTGGGTGGGCCGATCCAGGCCAGATCAACAAAAAACTCGAATTCGAAATTGGGTTGGCCCTATCCGAGTTCAACCAGTCCGGTCTCAAAAAGGTTCTAAGTGATTCATTCGGTTCTGAATTATACCAGACTAGGTCAGATTACATTAAAAAAGTATTTTTTAATTTTTTATAAAAAAATCTATTAATAAAATATAAATTATTTATTATTTTTATTTATTATTTAAAAAATTGGGACGAACCGAATAAGTTAAGCGATATTACTAATAACGTGAGATTATCGATTTGGACCAATTCCAATAATAGTAGACGACCTAAATCAACCCAACCCTTTAATTGATGATCGAGCCAGATCAGGCCGATCTGATTCTGAGTCAACCCGAATCGATTGACACCCTTAATTCAATATTATAAATCAATAATAAGTAATTATGGATTTCATTTATCAGTTAAACTTAAATTTGCACACCCTTCTCTAGGGATGTGCATCGATCGATTCGATTTGGTTTTAGGTATTATTGATTCGGTTTATCGATTTTCAATTTATAAATATGCTAAATCAATACCAACTAATAAGATATTTTTTTATCAATTTTTAGTTTATCAATTTTGGTCTTTAACGATTTAATTTTTAGTTTAACCGATAAGAAAATACTTATATAAAATAAATGACTTTTCCAACATGTATTATGCATATCAATAACAAACTAACAAATGACGTATCCATGAACATCACGTCCTGTAAAATAGTTTCAAAATCTCACTGTTATCTTTAAATATATGCATGAAAAGAGCATAGACTCTCAACAGTACCCTGTAATTAGCAAAAAAAAATAACCTAGTAAAGATAAAGATAGTATGTGACAACTTAGAATTCCCTTTCATTCAAAGCATACACAACACTTTCAAAAAAATTGAAATCAAATTGCTATTCGATCACTAAATTGCTAGTTTTCTGGGCTACTGAATGTGCTATCCTTTCTGCTTGAAACGATCTACACAATGCTTCAAGCTTCTCTTTCTGGTTCCTTATTTTCTCCAACTGTTTCTTTAAAAATTTACGCTGAAGTAAAAATAAAATATTGTAATGTTTCTGTTAAAAAATTTAAATTAGCTTCTAAGAGGCTATAGTACTTACTACTTATTAGTGGAACTCAAACAAAAGACTAGACTAGGCAAATCTTTTTATTGCAAACAGTTTGAAGGGCACAGAAAGCATTAAGCAGAACTCAATTGTTGAGGCCTATGACCACCAGAATAAAGCCCATCAGTGGAGCATTAAGCTTGGACCTATGTTTTACAAGGTAACAATATACTAAGCAACAAACATCTTTGTTGAGCTTATTATTCAACTATAACATGCATTACTTCTATACAATCCAACAATAGGAATATTACTAAAGCATTACAGTTTTGACCCCTTTCGAAGATATAACAATCAGCATATTGTGAAGCAATATTTTCTATTACTACAAGCATATAAGTATAAGTTTAACATTAAAAGTAGTTCTATTTTTCTACACCAACTACATTTCATGTGACTCAATTCAAAAAATAGCTCATTGAGGTGGGCATTGTCCCAAATCATATAACAACTTATACTCTAACAAAGAAATTTTAATATAGATTATGCAATTTATATTTTATTTTTTTTCTTCAAAATTACCAGAAGCTCAAATCACAAAAAGAAATAAAATCTAAAAAAGAAAAAAAAAATTAAATTATGAGATTTATAATCAAGAACTAGAAAATCACCAAATTCTAACACATATTACTCAATCATATCAATCAAATGTATACAAACTTGAAGAGTGAAGCATTTCTCAAGTTTCAAATTTTCAATAGCATTCTGATAAATCTGTGTTATTGTAAAACTGAATCTCTTGTTCTACATGCTCACTAGTCTCATTTGGATGAAATAATTTGCCTCACTTCTAAAAATTACAATGTACTTTTCACTAAACTTAGCACAAAGTTCAAAGAAAATCGTTATGTGAAGACTCTTTAACTCATGGTAACAGTTGGACCAAATAACACATTTAACTTAAAAGAATCACATTACTAGCTACTATTATAAAAGTACTCAATAATTCAAGAAATCCCATAAACTGGGGATTGTAAGTCATTTCAAAAATCAGAAAATGCAGTAAACTGAACATAAATATCACAGATTTTCTATCCTTCACTTACCATATGTCCAGATGATCAAATTCAAGTGCAAAAAAAGAGTTTTAGATCCACATTAATCATCAACAATGCTAGTATTAGCCAAATCTAAAAATAATTTATATTAATCAGTCACAAAAATGTTAGTGAATATTTACAATAACAATATAAAATTAATACAATTAAAATATTCTTACCTTGTTCAAGCTGCTCGAGGATATCTAAATCTTCCTCAACACTAATAGGTCGTGATTCACTCTGAATTCAATTTTGAAGGCACACTAGAGTTTGCACCAATTTAGGAGTTAATGAACTGCTAAATGAATTCAGAAGACGTTCACCAATACTAAATGCACACTCAAATGTCACACTTGAAATAAAGTTGCTAACACATCTCGAACCATCTCAGCAAGAATAAAATCTAGGTGAGTTTATTTTCCATCAAGAAAAGATGTTAAATTTGTTGCTTTCAACTTTATTTTCTTACACTAAGATATCCTTGTAATTCTGTTTTAACAGTTGTTGAATTTTCAGCTTTATGTTTCATTAGATCATCCATGAATAACCCTAAAGATCTTATCGATTGGAAAGTACTACCTGAACTTGAAGGTAGTGGATTGAAATTTTCAAATGAAGAGTTAGATAAAGATGAAGAGTGCTGACTACCTTTATCTTTTGAAAGAGATTTTACATACTCACCAAACATTAAAGTTATGTAGTATTTCACTCCCTTTTCTAAAATCAGCCCTTCTTCTTTTTCAAACATCATCTGAAGTACAAAGCCAATTGAAATAATCTTGTGCCGAGGATTCAAAACACAAGAAATGAAAATCATCTTATTCATTTTCTTTGGAGTACTCCAATATTTAACAAGTTTTTTCTCATATTTGATGCAATTTTATCCAAAATATCATTTTCACATAATACCAATTGTTTCAAATAACAAGAAATCTCACAAATCTTAAGAAAGTGAAAATTTGATGTGACGTAGAGTGATCCAGATACTTCTCTAGTAATATCATAAAAGATTTGAAGGAAGTTTGAAACTTTCTTTACTTTGCTCCAATCATCGCTCAAAAGTACACCAGCAGCAGTTTCATCTTCATCAACAACAAACTGAAGGTAATATGACAAGCAAATATCACGATCATTATAACTGAAAAACATATTTTCATACTCAATAGCCCTATTCAACATCAAGTATGTGGAGATTCACCTCGTAGAAATATTCAAATATAAAGATTTTTTACTATTGATATCAACATCTTCACAATATTTTTGCAACCTCTTACCCCTCGTTGGAGATTGCCTAATATATTTTACTGATTGTCTAACATGTTCAATGGACACAAAAGTCTCTTTCAAATCATCTTGGACAATAAGATTAATAATATGAGTCATACATCTCACATGAAGGTGTTTTCCATTTATGAAATTGACCCCCCATTTAATGAATATCTTAGACAACTCTTTCATAGTCATATCATTTGAACTGACATTATCGACTGTGATGGTAAAAATTTTATCTAAGTCCCATTCACGTAAATATTTACTAACCTCATTAGCCATATCTTCATGTAATAACGGATTCATTGTATTGTAAAAATCACAATGTCACGAAATTTGAGAATAATTAGAGTATGTTTTGATTTAAAATAGGATGACGTGGCAAAAAAATCAGATTTTTGATTGAAATTGATCCGAGCTAACGTCACTCCACTATAGTGAATATTTTTCTACTATAGCGTTGTCTCTGTAGCGGGAAGCCATACGTTGTAGCGAAATAATGGGAGGAAGTAGCTCACTTATCCAATTTTAATAAAATAACTTCTCCTCCTCAGTTGGAAGAGATACAAAGGTTACTCCAAAAACTCTCCTAGGCTGCTCCAAGGCTTGAGAGCCTGTAACGACCCAAAGCCATCGTGAGTGGCACCCACCCAACCCCCGGATGATCGAACCAATAGAGTTCAACTCTTGTCTAGACTAACAGCCTAAAACCAATAACAGAAAGTAAACTAGCAATCAAAATAATTCAAAAACTAATCATAATCATTATCCTACAGAAAATCCCTCCTAGGAACTGAAAGTCATTGTACCAAACATCAATACCAAATATCTAGAATACGGGGATGCAACCCCAAAAGATAAAATGAAATAGTTTTAAGTCCGAAATAAATGGACTAAAACTCTAAGAATAACCCAAGGTAGCTCGAAACAAACAGCTCACCCTTGAAAGTCAGAATCGCCGGTGCTAAATGCGAGTTTGCGTCTCAGTCGCTAGTAGATTTCCTGTACTCACCAAAGACAAGCAAGTGCAGTATCATTACACCACCAATGTGTACTGGTAGGATCATCAGCCAGTTTTCAAGTAAACATCATATATCACAGTACAACATATTCAAGTAAATATATGGAAAACATGCAACAAGTATACAGGCCCTAGACTACAAGTCTCTACCTACCTTATACCAGCATGAAATCCATCTCTTACAGTTCTATACCATGAACATGAGCTATTAACTATACCTTTCCGTCTAGCCCGGACCCACCCTGGAATCCCCCTCCAGACACATACCAAAAGTAATGCTTCAACCCGGCCTAAACCAAGACCAGCACAGCAGTTATACAAAGTTCCCGGCCACTAAAAGACCACCAGCAATAGCATCTTTAAATAGACAACCCGGTCCACTCACGAAACCACTATCAGCCAATGCAATACAATAATCAATGAAACAATGCAAGATGCAATAAAGTAAACCCGTGCCAGGCGTGGTACCCGTGCCAACCGAATGTTATACCCGTACTGGGCGTGGTACCCGTGCCAACCATTTGTTATACCCATACCAGGCGTGGTACCCGATCCAACCGAATGTCAACAACCACAGTCAATATATGAATACACACAACTTGTAAAACCAACAAGTTAACACCGTTCAATCACAGACTGTAAATAGGAACCTAAACATTCCACATGACTTCCCTAAGCAATGTAATGCACACAATCACTTAGATATGAGTACACAAATATACACATTCACAGAAAGTCATAAGCCATCACCTACCTCGAAATGTTTCAATCTCTATTCGACTTGAGTTTTCTCGTGTTTCAGATTCCTTTCTAGTTCTTGGTCTAAAAACAACACACAGTACATATAATTAACACACAAGGCCTGTACATTACCCGGATTATACCAAATCCCCAAATCACAGGCCACCTATGATCATCCCACCCTTTTCTGGGCTTTTTCACCGTTAATTCTCCTAGTTCTATCATTTTTTACGGATAAAATAGAGAATTAAACAACCTATGATCATAATAATGTACTTTAATCCATACCCAAGAATACACATGCTTGGAATCCCCTTCCTTCCCCAAATTCCACCATCCCTAAGTTATTCTAACCTTTCTTTCAAATTCCCTCCTAGCAATTCTACCGCATAGGAAGCGTAATACAAAGATTGGGGAACGAAAACCTTACCTAAGGGAAGAATTTTGACGGAAAAAGGAAAAAAATTCCTGGAATCGCCTAGCCCTTCTCCCAAAATGAACTTGTGAAAAATTGAAAGTTTTGGGAGCTGTGTCTGCATTAAAATACCGTCGGCCTGCTATGGCGGTCCCCGCTCTAATATAGTGGTCCCTCTATAGCAGTAGGTTGCCGCTATAGCGGTCTTAAGTAGGTTGACCGCCCTTTGATCGCCGCTATAGCGGTAATTTCTACCGCTATAGCGATGGCCGCTATCGCGCATCACCACACTCATCACGGATAGAATATCTAGAAATCTGCTAGTATTGGCCATTTCACAACACACATGTTTCCCCCGACGTCCTGAAATAACCCCTTCACATCAAATGCGATTCTGGGAGTTCTACATACCCAAATGCATCCGAAAAGTCTCTCGGACTCCTTTATGTCTTGGCTACATGGAAAACTAGCTCAATCCAAGACACCTAACCTATCTTTACCCGGATTTCCCTAGACTCTACCTCGCTCTAAAACCAGCCGAGACTAGCCTAGCCCAGAATTTTAAACTCTCAAACCCGGAGTTTTCTAACTCTATAACTTGGCATGATTGAACTACCTATAACGATAGACCCAGTCATTATAGAGCCAAGGGGAGAAGGGATTCTGGCTAAAAGGACGTTAAACCACAGATTCAGGCTTGTCAATCATCAGAGAATGCCTTTATGGAGCCAGAAAATACATCATGCAACTGCTTGGCATCCAGGTAGGCTAGGTTTTCTTCACCTTGAGTAGATATTGACTTATTTTCATTTTATATTATTGTATAGGAAAAAAGAAGAAAACATGGTTAGGACTTCGGGCACGGAGTCTATAGGATTATTATATTTTGGATTGATTGGGATTGAAAAATGATAAGGTTGGGATGATCTGTGGCCATAACTCGGGTTGCTTATATTTATTATGTGATGTGTGATGCTAGAATCCAGAGACTGGACTGTTGGGGAAGGTTTGGGGAACCAGGAATGCCTTGGGTAATGAGATGTCTAGTTGGAGGGAGTTTCGAAATGAATTTGTATAAAAGGGTAGAGCGAGTAGTCATGGTTGAAGTACCAATGTCGAGGGTTGTCTTCCCTGTATTGTGTTTTCTAAAAGGGGGATGTCAGACTTGATGTGATTGCTAGTAGGTGTTTAAGGGGTGAAAGGGGCATTTAGTCTTCAGACAGGATTTCAGGGTTGAGTCTACATACCCGCGGTTGAGGTAGGTGATGGTTATTGTTTCTCAATATGCAATATATGTTCATGTACTATCGCTTAGTATTGTGTGAGTTTGCATGTTTAGGGAATGAAATTTGAGTGTCTACTTATCCGGTTGTTAATCTTGTGAAATGAACTTGTTTTGTTGCTTGTTGGTTTACAGGTATACTTTTTTTCATTGTTTGTTGATTGATGGGATTTTGTGTGATATTCGGTTGGCTCGGGTACCATGTCTAGTACAGGTTACATATTGGTTGGCTCGGGTACTATGCATTGTACGGGATACTTATAGGTTAACGCGGGTACCACGCCTAATACGGGTTGATTTATTTACATTGATGGTATTCCTTTGATGGTTCCATGAGTGGACCGGGTTGTATTCTTGAATTGTGATTATTGCATATGGTCCATGAGAGCTGGGTGATTATATTTAAATGTGGGGTTGGTCTTGTGTAGACCAGAATTGTATGTTGAACACATAGGTGGTATCCTAGGGATCCGTGGTTGGTCTAGGAAATGTGAAAGGGCATAAGTGTCATAATTATCATTCATTGTTAATTGACGGTTGAACAAGTCCCATACATTTGATGAGTTAGGAGGAAGACTGAGAGTTCGAGGCGGTGTTGCTGGTGTTATACCCCATTTTAACCGAGGTCAAATTAGTGTACAATATATTGGTGATTCTCAAATTAATTAACTAATTTAAAGAGTCGCCACCTAACTATATTATAAAGGTGAGTTAGGACACCTAAAATTAATCGTTATTAACTCTGTAAGGTCTACTAATATTTAGAGATTCTAAGGTAAGGGTTCAATTAATCCTAAAGGGAAGGGGTGACGCATCCTTTCAGATCCGTATTAAAATGGTTAACCAACCAGACGGAAATTAATAAATTAGACTTAAAAATCATTGAAAACTGTTATGTCTTAATCTGAGAATTTCGCATAATTTTTTGAGAGGGATCTATCATTGATTAAGATGGTGAGGGGACAGGACCTATAACTATAGAGAAGCTTCGGTTTCAGGATAGTCGAGACTTGATTAGGAATCATGAGAACAAGGGGTTATTTGTGCATGGTAGCGGGAATGTGTTATTGTGAACAGTTTTCTTATGTAATTCGACTTTGTTTTGGTGATATTGGATGTTAAGTTTTGGTCTGTACATTGGCATGAATGGTCTTGAGTTGTTGTTTAAGATCATGGCGGGAATTATGCTATTCATAACGATAATCAGGAATAGGGATGAGTTGTTTCTACAGAAAATTTAAATTTTCTAGGCTGTCACCGTCGGGATTGCCATAGCAGAACTGTACTGCTACGGTGATCCCTCTATAGCGAAAAGGCTCGGGGCAAAATGCCTGCCCTATTTTTTATTTCATTCCTGGGGTATTTAAAAGCGATAATTAAGTTACAAGCTGCTATGTAAATCAAGGAAATTATCTATAGAACTAATATAGCATGCATATAAGGAAAATTGGCTGGAAACTAGCATTCATGTGCTTAAAAATGAAGGGAATAAGGGAAAGGGAATATTGTCTAGTACGTGCCCCAAACGGGGGCAAAACCCAAAAAGCAGTAAAGTTCTTAATAAAAGGGGGGGAGGGAGGTCCTAGGCCTCATCATCGCTCAGAAAAGTGAACTCATGCATGTCCTCAGGCTCAAGGGTGGGAAGCTCCTGACCAAGGGCGACGTAAGTGAACATGACCTTAATGGTATTCCATATTCGGGCAAACATGCAATCCCGAGAGCGCCTCTTCTTCTTCTCCTCCTCTAACTCCCTAAGAAGTGTTGCAAAATCCTAAGCAGAAGGGGGTTGGGATGTACCTTCGGCAGCAGTGCCCTCTATGAACCTCCGGACCGCGGCCAGAGTCTCCTCAAGCTGGCGTCTAGTGATCGGGGACTGAGATCGGGAGGGAGGGGTAGGAGTGTTATCATCATCATTATCTACATCATCGGCAGCCTGGCTGCTCCCTGCTTCATCTACCTTCCTCTTCTTTTTGGAGGTGACCACTTTTACCCAGAGAGGGTTGAAGGCATCATCTATAGCTACCTCATGGTCAGTATGATCCTCAGGAACCTCCAACCCGCCTGCACAGCTCAGACACCAGACCAGGAAAAAAAGGGCCTCTTCTAGGACCCCGGTAGAATTCCTTCCATTCAGAAATAATCTAGTCTCCCACATTCATAATGATCCCCTGTATAGCACAAGAAATCACCAGGGCCCAGGCATAAATCACATTGGTGGTATTGCCCAACGGACAAATTCTCCGGGACACCAAATTTAACCACCTCCTAGCATCTGCAGAAAAGAAGGTGATGCCTTTGGTACTGGGCCAGTAGACCTGACTCCTGAACTCCTCATCCACCAAAGTATCTCTCAACCAAGTCATATCCCAGAGTCGAGCCTTGGTATTGTATGCTGCATTTGAAATATGAGGCACTCCTAGCACCCCATTGATAGTTTGGGAGTCCACAAGAATATCTATCTCTCAGATCCGTATAGTGGGGTTGGGCTCATCCCAATGAATGATGGGAAATATGACGTAGAACTACCGCACCCAACTTGTATGCACGGGAGGGGAGCCACCGTCAATGGACCCCAGTTGAACTCTTGAAGTCTGCGATGGAAGGAGGCTGCTTTCTTGTTCATCCCTACCATTTTGCAACCCCTCTCATAGCAAAAGCCTAGCCGACGATAGTCCTTGAACCTCTCCTGACTAGCATCATAGGGGAACCTATCATAGGCATACTCGGGATACCCGGGCACTTGTTCTTCAGCCATTGGAGTGTGTTAACCTACAATGTAGCAAGGGGTGGGGTTAGAACTCGATAAAGAGTAAAGGAACGAGTTTAAAAAAGAGAAATTATCTAAGTGTTAGCCTAGTAAGGCTACTATTTTGCGGTCTTCTGCTATAGCGGATGATCGTCCGCCACAACAGAACCGCTATAGCGGAACCCGACCGCTATAGCGATCTTCATCGCCCCAGAATTTCAAAGGATGCTTCAATGGCGCCCCTTGACCCAAAACTCCATTTTAACAATCCAAGTTCAGATCCGTGCTTCTAAAGTATCCTATTACTGTTTTTTACAAAAATTTAAGCATTATAACCCCTAAATTTCATCCAAATCACAAGTTTTATTCAAGAACAACCCTTCACCTCCCCCACCATTTTTGGCCCATTTTTGGCCAAAAGTCGCATAATTCTTACGCCCAGAACGTTGTGGAGGCGTTGTAAACGTAAGGAGAGCATCCATACTTTGGAAATTCGATAAAAGTCCAACCTAATTTCAAGTTCAAAAACCAACTACAATGTGTACCCCAAATCATTATTTTCTACCGCAATCCTATCTAAATTCATATGGGAAAGTAAAAGAGTAGGTAGGAACGATTGTTACCTGGAAATTCTGACATCGGGAGCGGGGTGATCGAGAGGAAAGAAAGAGTTTTCAGAAGAAAAATAGAGAAGAATGGGGTGAAAACCCATTTCTCCCCTATTTCATCTGCGACCAACCGCTATAGCGGCAGGCACCTCGCTATAGCGGCACCGCTACGGCGGAGTAATGTCCACTATAGCAGACGATAGCCAGTTTTGGGGAAAAGAAAGGTTTTTCTTGGGTCTTTTCAAATTCTTTCACTCCAACATTCTACGAGGCCTTCGATTTCTTGGGTACTCGGGGTAGGTTACTTCATAATTTTTTGAATAGCTCGGGGGAGACAAATTCCTCGTCAGAGCGGGATCCAATTTTTTCTTAATTGGGTCAAGTACGACTAAATTGGGGGAAGTTTGATTTTCATGCGGGATCGTAATTTATGCGGTCACAGGGGACTGTGAGTGTCCCGAACTAGTTTTCTTCCTCCTTCCTACATGATCGTTCGGGGATGAATGATGGGTAAATTGGTATATGTTGTAATGACCGAATCTATCGTTATTATAAAAATCACAATGTCATGAATTTCGGGAATGATTAGAGTATGTTTTGATTTAAAATTGGGTGACGTGACAAAAAAATTGGATTTTTGATTGAAATTGATTCGGACTGATGTCACTCTGCTATAGTGGATATTTTTCCACTGTAGCACTGTCGTTGTAGCAGGCAGCCATCTGCTATAATGAAATAACGAGAGGTAGTAGCTCAGTTACACGATTTTAATAAAAGAACTTCTCCTCCTCAGTTGGAAGAGATGCGAGGGTTACTCCAAAAAACCTCTTAGGCTACTCCAAGGCTTGAGAGCCATGAGAAGGAGGGATTCTAGCTAAAAGAATGTGAAACCACATATTCAGGCTTATCAATCGTCAAGGAATGCCTTCACAAAGCCAGAAAATGCATCGTGCAACTGCCTGGCGTCCAGGTAGGCTAAATTTTCTTCACCTTGAGTAGATATTGACCTATTTTCATTTTGTATTATTGTATAGACAGAAAGGAGAAAATATGTTTAGGCCTTCGGGCACGGAGTTTGGAGAATTGTTGTATTTTGAATTGATTGTTTTTAAAAAAATGATAAGGTTGGGATGATGTGTGGCCATAACTCGGGTTGCTCATAATTTTTATGTGATGTGTGATGCTAGAATCCAGGGACTGGACTATTGGGGAAGGTTCGAAAAACCAGGATTGCCTTAGGTAATGAGATGTCTAGTTAGAGAGAGTTTCAGAATGAATTGTTGTAAAAGGGTAGAGTGAGCAACGATGGTTGAAGTACCAATGTCGGGGGTTGTCTTCCTTGTATTGTGTTGTCTAAAAAGGAGGATGTCGGACTTGATGTGATTGCTAGTAGGTGTTTAAGGGGTGAAAGGGGCATTTAGTCTTCGGACAGGATTTCAGGGTTGGGTCTACGTACCCGGGGTTGGGGTAGGTGATGGTTATTGTTTCCCAATATGCAATATGTATTCATGTACTATCGCTTAGTATTGTGCGAGTTTGCATGTTTAGGGAATGAAATTTGAGTATCTACTTATCCGGTTATCAGTCTTGTGAAATGAACTTGTTTTGTTGCTTGTTGGTTTACAAGTATGTTTTTGTTTATTGTTTGTTGATTGATAGGATTTTGTGTGAAATTCAGTTGGCTCGGGTAACACGCCCAGTACTGATTACATATTGATTGGCTCGGGTACCACGCCTGGTATGAGATATTTATCGTTTGGCTTGAGTACCACGCCTGGTACGGAATTCATAATGGTTGACTCGGGTACCACGCGTAGTATGGGTTAATTTACTTACATTGATGGTATTTCTATGATGGTTCTATGAGTGGACAGAGTTGTATTCTTGAATTATGATTATTGCATATGGTCCATGAGAGCCGGGTGATTATATTTAAATGTGGAGTTGGTCTTGTGTAGATCAAAATTGTATGTTGAACACGTAGGTGGTGTCCTAGGGATTCGTAATTGGTCCGAGAAATGTGAAAGGGAATAAATGTCATAATTATCATTCATTGTTAATTGACGGTTGAATAAGTCCCATACATTTGATGAGTTAGGAGGAAGACTGAGAGTCTGAGGCGGTGTTGCTGGCTATTGTTATCGTGTTAGGAGATTGTCCTAGGGACCCTTGAGAGGTCTGGACACCTGTAAGTAGCACCGTAAATGTAGTTGGTCCAGTTGGACGGTTAGTTGGTTTATTTCTAGGTGTTTAGTCATAAGGGTTAACTTGAGTTACTAAAGGGTAGTCGGGGTCTGGACCTAAGGGTTGATCTAGTGTTAAAGTGACTTAAGAAGTCTAAGGGTTAGTGTGACTTGGGAAGTCCTAGGAGTCAGGGTGCAGAGTCTCATGGTGGTGGAGTTGGCAGCGGAAGGAGTAGACAGGTTGGGTTGATGTTAGGTTTGGTAAGGTGGATGTTGAAGGGTCGAGTATTATAATTAATCGTGCATTTCCCTTGATTTCTTATATGATGGTACGAAATAGATTCAGGTCGACCGATGACGCTTACCAGTATGTGTATTTGTACAGATTCTACTCTTGCTATACCCTTTGGGTATAGTCTGATTGCAGGGTCGATGATGTTTCATAGGTACAGGATGACGGTGATTCTTCAGCAGCTTCTACTCTTGCTTCCATGGTGGGAGTTGTGTCCTCTTACATTTCTGTTTCACTCTTGTAGTAGCTCTTGTACCTGCTTAGACTAGATTCTAGGGAGGGTGTTTATATTTTAAAAGAGGTTTTCCACATTAAAGATTGTAAATGTTTTCATGTATTTAAAGGAAGATTTTTATAATTTTACTTGTAATTACGCGTTTACCTGTGGATTGGGTGGTAAGGATTCGTCTCTCTAGGTGCATAGAGTAAGCGTCCACACAGCTCAATAGTTGGGTCGTGACGCTTCACCTCCATGACTAAAAATTGAACAAAAGTTAATTATCCTCTTATGCATAATTCATTCATTATCGATCCAATGTGTAGTGATAGACATATAATTAATTCGTTGCAAAAAGGTCCAAGTATCAATTGTGAGATAGACTTTTTGTTCCCGGACTCTTTCAATATGTTAACATATGAGTAAACATTGTTGTCATACCATTTTTGTTTGAATCATCAAAATAATCTTGACCGCATTGCTTACACTTTGATTTCTGATTCCCTTCTTCATCAACAAATGATCCAAAATGTTCCCACGCACGAGACCTTTTTTGTCCTTTCTTTTATTTTTACCTTTTATTGGATAGATTGCTTTGATTCATAGCATTTGAATTAGACGCCTTATTTTCATCCACCAGGACGATTACCTTATCAGTTGTAATATTTTAAGCTCTGTGTATTCACGGTAAGATATGATTTAGACAACAATTCAATAACAAATCATCAAATAATGAACTTTCAAATTATGTAATGTATACTAAACTGTGAAAGTACAAATGATACCTTCTTGAGCCTTGAGGAATGAGGAGATGCCGCTACTATAAGTCTCTAAACTTGCAAGTCAATCACAAATTTATCAGTCATACACTTGTATTTGCTAGCATTAGGCATAAGCTTTACTGAAAAGAAAAATCAGTTTCTTACGATAAACTAAAAGATTTCTACTTAGTGAGTAAGATCAAGGAAAATAATCATCAGATGATTGAGGAAAATAGGCAATAGCAATAGCAATAGATTGTATAATAGAAACCTTTAGAAGTTAGAACTGTAAACTACTAAAGAAATATCTATTTAGTGATTGAGATTTCAGATTTGTACACGACAATTGTAACTTAATCCTCGCCTGAACCCTCCCTCGCCTCACCTAATATCTAACCCTTGTCGTCATTGAACCTTTGTCGTTGTTGTCTCGCTGAACCCTCACCGTCACAGTTAACCCTCATCATCGGCTCGTCAATCGTCGCTAACTCAGTTCGCTACTTCGCTCATTGCTGAAGACTGAAGAGAAGTGAAGAGAGGCAGATATATCAGAGAATATATCCCCAAATAACTGAAAGGGGAAAATAAACGAAATAGGATTTTGTAAAATGTTAAGGTACTAATACATAAATAGGGGTTTAGTAATTTTAGTATAGTCTTCTTGAGTTATCGATTTAACTAATAAGCAAAATCATAAAATTGAAAATCGAACCAATAACCCAATAATATATTTTTTAAAATCATTAAAAACTCGTTAACTCAATAATCCAATATCAATAAATCAATAGTTTTTTTTTTCAATTCAATTTGTTGATTAAACCAGTTTTTGCACACCCGTACCCTTCCCAAACCAAAGTAGCAAACGACAGTGTTTGGAATACTATAAACAGGCGAACTTAGGGCATTCCATCCCATCCCATCTCATTGCATTGCAGAAGAAATGAAGGTAGCCCCAAAAGTAGTACTACTCTTCAGAGATCCGACCGGCTTCGGTACCGCCATATTCCAAGCTCTTCAACCAAACCCTAACTCCAATCTTCAAAGGCGGTAAGCACCCCCCCCCCTTCTGCCCCCTCCCCCCGTCTATTCGATTTATCTTCTTATTCAATCGTTTTCATTGCAGACAAGAATCGCTGGATTTATCCTTACTACGTTACGGTATCAAAGATCGAAAGGTTTCGGCCGAAGTCGTTCATTTTCTCAATGGCACAAATCTCGAGGTACCCTTTCATTTTTGGTACCGAGAAAAATATTTTTTTGCTTTCTGTATATTTTCAGCGGTTTGGATATTATCTTTTTTGAGTCGTTGGTTATGTATAAAAGTGTGTACTGTATATGGAAATGTATCAAAATATGGAGTAAAATATGTTTACAACATTGCCAAGATAAGGAGGTTTAAATAAATGAGAGTTAAGAGGTTATTCATACCAAACTCACAGTACTAAAGAGTATTTTCTTAGATACTAATTGGGCGTTTGGACATAAAAATTGTGAAATTTATAGATGACTAGTATTTGTTTTCAAATTGAAAATAATATTTGGAAATTGGAGTTATTTTCGAATTTTTGTGAGTGATTTGGAGTGAAAATTGTGAAAACAGCTTTTTGGGAGTTTTTTGAATTTTGGAATATTCCAGAAGTTGAATTTCGAAAAGTTGTAACAATTCTATGCCTAAACAACTTTCTGGAAAAAAGTGAAAACTATCCAGCAAACAGGCACTAATAAATGGAAAAATTACTGAATACATTGTGCTGATTTGGTTAGGCATTTTGCTTTTGGAGATTATAGACCACAGTTTGATGTTTTTCCTTTTCTTAGGTGTCTGTGTTGCTTCTGGAAAACTACGAGCCTCCAACACTTGCTTGTGCTCTGAATGAAGTTCTGGCATTGTTAGTAGGAGATGGGTTGTCAAATATGCCCACAATTGTAGCCCCTTTTGTTGTGGCTGCAACTAAGCTTAAGATAGAAAATAGAACTTCTGTTGCAGTTGACAATACATCAGTTTATGGGTTGCAAGTAGGTGCCTCTAGTGGCCTTACTAAAGTTTTGTGCACGAAGGTGCAAAGCCCTCCCCCGTCGTTGCAGATTTTCAATGAACAGTTGGCCTGCTTACTTCAATTGGTTCGAGTCCTGAAGATGCCTACTTTTGTTATAATTGGCAAAAAAGGTCAAAATTTGCATCGTAAGACTTCTTCAGAAGAGGAACTTGAGGTACATTATAAATGGTTCATATGCTTGTTCATTAAATGTCTGATTTTCATGCTTTAAACATTAGAGCTGCTTCCTAGTTTCTTATCTAAATTTTAAGATGTAGTATTTTGAACAATTTATTCCTGGTTTTCTTTTGTAATTCTGCATGTGTTTTAAAAATGAGTAAGGAGGGGGAGAAGGGAGAAAGCACTTTAAATAAGAGTAAATTTCCAGTGCAGTTTCTATTGTTGTATCCTATTGCAGCTGGCCGAGCTGAGTGGCTTATGTATTGCCACACAGTAAGTTATTACAGCTGCAAAAATCAAACCCAAATGGCAAAAAAACCAGCTCTTGATTGCTGAAATTCATGCAGATCAAGATAGACAAAGCCATAAATTGTCTTTGGTTAAATATAATCAAAATTTTAAGTCTTTAGATAGCGTTAATGTAATTGTTTCCTTTTCTATGACAAGTAACAGAGAAAATAACTTGATTAAGGAATGTACTGCTGAAAACAGACTGGAAGAAAGCACTTTAATAGAATAGCTTAGCTCTCATGCAACTAACTTTGATATATATCCTATTGCAGCTGGCCGAGCTGAATGGCTTATGTATGCCAGGCAGTAAGTTAATACAGCTGCAAAAGTCAAACCAGAGTGGCAAAAAAACTAGCTCTTGGTTGCTTGAGTTCAAGCAGATCAAGATAGACAAAGCCATAAATTGTCTTTGGTTAAATATAATCAAAATTTTAAGTCTTTAGATAGCGTTAATGTAATTGTTTCCTTTTCTATGACAAGTAACAGAGAAAATAACTTGATTAAGGAATGTACTGCTGAAAACAGACTGGAAGAAAGCACTTTAATAGAATAGCTTAGCTCTCATGCAACTAACTTTGATATATATCCTATTGCAGCTGGCCGAGCTGAATGGCTTATGTATGCCAGGCAGTAAGTTAATACAGCTGCAAAAGTCAAACCAGAGTGGCAAAAAAACTAGCTCTTGGTTGCTTGAGTTCAAGCAGATCAAGATAGACAAAGCCATAAATTGTCTTTGGTTAAATATAATCAAAATTTTAAGTCTTTAGATAGCGTTAATGTAATTGTTTCCTTTTCTATGACAAGTAACAGAGAGAATAACAAAGCCATAAATTGTCTTTGGTTAAATATAATCAAAATTTTAAGTCTTTAGATAGCGTTAATGTAATTGTTTCCTTTTCTATGACAAGTAACAGAGAAAATAACTTGATTAAGGAATGTACTGCTGAAAACAGACTGGAAGAAAGCACTTTAATAGAATAGCTTAGCTCTCATGCAACTAACTTTGATATATATCCTATTGCAGCTGGCCGAGCTGAATGGCTTATGTATGCCAGGCAGTAAGTTAATACAGCTGCAAAAGTCAAACCAGAGTGGCAAAAAAACTAGCTCTTGGTTGCTTGAGTTCAAGCAGATCAAGATAGACAAAGCCATAAATTGTCTTTGGTTAAATATAATCAAAATTTTAAGTCTTTAGATAGCGTTAATGTAATTGTTTCCTTTTCTATGACAAGTAACAGAGAGAATAACTTGATTAAGGAATGTACTGCTGAAAACAGACTGGAAGAAAGCACTTTAATAGAATAGCTTAGCTCTCATGCAACTAACTTTGATATATATCCTATTGCAGCTGGCCGAGCTGAATGGCTTATGTATGCCAGGCAGTAAGTTAATACAGCTGCAAAAGTCAAACCAGAGTGGCAAAAAAACTAGCTCTTGGTTGCTTGAGTTCAAGCAGATCAAGATAGACAAAGCCATAAATTGTCTTTGGTTAAATATAATCAAAATTTTAAGTCTTTAGATAGCGTTAATGTAATTGTTTCCTTTTCTATGACAAGTAACAGAGAGAATAACTTGATTAAGGAATGTACTGCTGAAAACAGACCGGAAGAAAGCACTTTAATAGAATAGCTTAGCTCTCATGCAACTAACTTTGATATATATCCTATTGCAGCTGGCCGAGCTGAATGGCTTATGTATGCCAGGCAGTAAGTTAATACAGCTGCAAAAATCAAACCGGAGTGTCAAAAAAACCCAGCTCTTGTTTGCTCGAGTTCAAGCAGATCAAGATAGATAAAGCCATATATTGTCTTTGGTTAAATATAATCAAAATTTATTGTCTTTGGTTAAATATAATCAAAATTTATGTCTTAGATAACTCTAACGTTATTATTTCCTTTTCTATGACAATTGACAAGTAACATAAAAAATAACTTGATTAAGGAATGTACTGCTAAAAACAGAATAGTTCAGAAAGCACTTTAAATAGAACAATTTAGCTCTTGTGCAGTTAACTTTGAAATGTCCTATATGGCAACTGGCCGAGCTGAATGGCTTATGTATGCCAGGCAGTAAGTTAATACAGCTGCAAAAATCAAACCTGAGTGGCAAAAAAAATACAGCTCTTGTTTGCTTGAGTTCAAGCAGATAAAGATATTTAAAGCCATACATCGACTTTTAAGTCTTATAGAGTAACATTAACACCATTATTCCCCTTTCCCCTGACAAGTAACTGAAAAATAAATTAAGTTGATTAAGGAATGGACTTGTGAAAATAGTCGGATTTGTGAATGCAACTATACAGTTTGAAAACTGGTAATTGATATGAAGGTGTCTTAAGCAACCAACATAGTGGTTCTAGGGATTTGATTGATGTAGTTATTTAGAGCTATCAACTTGAATTATCCTCTGAAGTTCTCTGACCAGAATGACAGATCTATGTCCTACCTGTCTTTAATTTGATTAATTTCTGATCCATGTCCAAGCATTTTCTTGGGGATCCTCTATTATCATTTCTCTCTTTCAGTAGAGGGGCTCGATAGAGTTAGCAATTACTTCTCCTTATCCCAGCTTACTTATCCAAAGGAAAAAAAGGATGAAACAAAATAAAATATACTAATACAGATCTCACTTTCTAATTTCCAGGTTATACATGAGATAGGACAGCATTTGGCTAGCTTCTCCTCTCTTAGTTTCTCAGGAGAAAAAATAGCATGGGATGCAACAAAGTCTTCAAGAGAAACTCAAGAGCCTTGGCGTGCATTATATGGTTGAATATTTTTGCTGGCCACAATCAGCGGCTAAGCATTAATGCTGATTCATCTAACATAGAGTGCTATTGGTTTCGGTATGCTCCCAGCAGATCTGTGGGTAAGCATAATCGTGCCTGGTGTATTGACCCAGAGAGACACCAATTATTCCTAGTGGCAGATGAACTTGATTGCATTCACTTTTTAGTTTCGAAACAAAATGTAAAGCTTCTTTCTTCCAAGATCTACTGCTATTTAGTACTGATATTCCATTCTCAATTTTCTTTCTTGCATGGCATGTGTTGTCCCACATATGATGGTGCCATGCTCAGTCAGTCACAGAATTTTTTTCTTCCTTTTCCTGAGTGTGTATGTTTTTGTGTTACATTCCGGAACCAAATGCTCAAATGATAGTAATATACACAGTTCCCCTTAATATTGTCATTATCAACTGGACCACTGTTCTCTACTATTATTCTTCATGGTTAATGCCAGAGCCAGACCAAGCTAATAAGTACAATTAAAAGAAATGCTTTAATATCTTATTCCACAATGACCCAAGTTTATATCAGCAATTCATACCAGGTGATTTTTGTGATTAAGAGATGTCCACTCTCCAGAGAATGTTAGCAGGTGAGCATACAATTTGGTATATATTCTGTTGTATGACATAGACAAACCTTTGTCAATATCTCAGATTCTAACACTTTAGTGAATCAGTAAGCACTTGTTCAGGTCTTGGAAGGAGAAAAAGAAGCCACTATGACAAATTATTTGCTCTGCAACTCTTCTCAGTTCTCATGCCTTTGCACAATTAATACGTTCTATTTGTTGAACAATGTTCTACGGTTAATCTGTAACAAAGTGCGACCTTTTTTTTTCTGTTCTTTTTGTAACAAAGCGTTACAATTGATCAATCTGTTTTCGTATATTACAGAATAGTGAGAAATTGGGCTAAAAATGAAGAATTTCTAATATGAAAGGAAATCAGACTTATGAATAGCTCTTTGAATCCGATAATATAAGACACTATGGTGTGTATCTAAGTTGAGAATTTGTCCATTATACCTTCAAGCGGACAATCTTTCTACTTTGTAAATGTTTCTCTTAACATTTTAACACTGTTTGGGTTTGCAATTTGTGTTTGCTTATTTATCTAGTTTTTCCAACTTTTATATTGTCATCACTTACAATTATACTATATCAAATTATTAATGAAGGAGCAAAGATATCGAATATGCTTCTATTGCTTTGTTTGATGCTTCCAAGTGCAATTAAACTGAAATAGCTGTACATATAGAACATTGTCCGGGCTCGGGCTCAGCTCGCTTGAGCTGGGCTCAAAACCCAGGCCTGCTTCATAGTGCAATTAAACTAAAATAGTTATACATTTAGAACATCGTCTGACAAATAGTTTTCTAAAATTAATTTTCGAATGACCCTACAATCAAGAATAAAACTTGTAATGCTTGGCTTCCAGTATGATATTCCTTAAGGCACCAATGGGAGATAAAACCGTCAGAAGAACACCAAGTATGATGCATATCTGCATAAAAAAACGAAGACAAAATAATACTAGTATAGTTATACGACCAATAAAGTTTATCAATTTTTCGAAAAAGAAAAACAAGTGTGCCAATTTTTTGTAACATACCCAATTTGTGAACCAAGATAACCCAAATCTTTTAGGTTTGTAGATGATAAGCCAAATGATACAAGGAATCTACAACAAGAGAAAAAGGCATGTTTATATTTGAGACATTTGGTTCTGTTGTCCATCATAAATGTTACTTTAGTTATATGACATTCATAAAAAGTATTAACATATGAAATCTGTAAAAATAATAGTAGATATATTTGGCTTACAAAATAGGTTACTGGAGCAAATGCAAATCCTCCAAAGAAACTTAGTAGCCCACCAAAGAATGGGAATGTCACTCCAAAGAACAATGTCAGGGCTGGGCAAGTAGACAAAATTATAAGAATGGGCAGCCCGGTGCATTAAAGTTTTGGCTATGCACGGGATCCGAGAAAGGGGCGGAAAATTTAAATGGTGGCATACCAACATAACTAGTCCGAACAATAAACCGTAGCATGGTACTTGGACGGAATTTTCTTTGCTTCACTAAGTAAGATTCGACCATGTCAAACACACCCATTGCAAATACCTGAGAACATCAAGCAAATAAAACCAACAATTAGTATTAGTTTATTTAACCTAGAAAGTTTTGGACCATATATCTTGACGTGTGAATTAAACGCACATCACAAAGTTCAAACTCAACCATGGACCAAAAATAAGTAATGAAGAATCGAGGGGCGAGTTCAAAATCGTTACCAATCCTCAAAAAATTTCAATTGTCACATACTAAAGAAATAAATGAAATAATAAGGGTACCACCGAGGAGTATATATAGTGGAACAGATAAAATGACTTCACCTTGGTAATTACATTGAGCATTTCTCTTTACATTAGTTGAAAAGAAAAGTAAGGGTAATTGATCACGAAGTTTGACCTGATAGCTTCCAATAACATGAATGACGACGGCAGCATTAGCTATGATAATAAGCCAAGCAGGTTTCTCTAAGGAGATCAAGATGTTGTCCTTGACACTATTTCCAAAAGTTGCATAGCCAATAAAAGCCACTGGAAAGTAACACAAAGCCACAACAATATAAGCAAGAATAACTCCTCTCCACATAGGTTTCTTGGATGGGATTTCAGGAGTAGAAGGCATAGTTGCTTGAATTTCCAACACAACACTATGGCCAGCATATGCAAATGCAACTTCCCCTAAAGCAGCCAAAAAACCAAACATTCTCCCTATACTTGTTGAAGCCCTTGGACTATAATCAACGTCTGGGGCTATTCCCTTGTGTACTGATGCTCCCCAACCTATCAGTGAATAACTGCACAATGAAAAAATACATTAATTATACTACTTTTAGTTACCATATTGTAACAGGTAATCTATCTTATTTTCCATACTACTAACCATATTCACTATGAACACGCGTAAAAAATCTCTTACTACTTGATTTTTTTGTAGGAGTAAATTGAATTGTTATTCCTTTACTATATTGTCAAAAATTAACCTAGAATAAGAATATTTATAATTTTATATATATGGAAAGTGAAAAGAGTTTGTATGCTATCATCATATTAACATAAGGAACACAACCAAGAGTTTGCAACAAACCCGAGAGACATGATGGCAGCAAGAAATGAGACAAATGTGATGGCGTTGAAATTAGGGCAATGGGAAAGGAAAAACTGAACAGAACTAAACATGATGATGAAATAGGTGAGCTTCAATGGCTTGCAACTAGGAAAAGCAGTATCATAAATCTTCTTAAGGGATTTGCCACCAGCGACCATATACACAATGTCCGATCCAACTTCTACTATGAGTTGCTGAGGAACCACAATCCATAGCCCGAGCTTTTCACCAAAAGCCTCCTGGCCTAACTCATGGTACCTGTCAAGTCTTTTTCCCGGTACCATTTCATGCATCTCCACCATTTGCCATAACGTGTATAATGTTATGATCCATGATAGAATCATTACTACCGCTCCAGGACCCCTGTCATGAAAATTATACAAGTGTAATGTTCCATTTGAAGTCTCACACCAAATCAAAAGCTAGAAAATAAAATGCATACCAGCCTAACTGAGACATGGCATAAGGGAGGCCAAGAACACCAGCACCAACCATAGCAGTAACATTGTGAAAAGCCGAATAGTACCATTTTGCATTCCTTGATGATGTGATTGGTAGCCAATCGTTAATATCCTTATTATTATTATTCTTGTTATTCTCCACTCCTGACATTCTCATCTAGATCTCTTTCCTTTTGTTTTCTTTTTTACAATTTTACAATTTTCTCCTTCTTATATATAGCCAGAGATCACTATATGCTATGCTGAAAGTGAGATAGATTTTAGAAAATTGGCTACTCCACTAAATTGTTTTCTACTGTTTTAGTATTTCAATTATCAGTTATTCTCAATCTTTTCTTTTTCTATTTTAATTTGAAATGCTTGAGAATATTTTCTAAAAGTTGTTGTAACAAACTACATTTTTTTTTTTACTACTTTGAACCATTTTACTATTTGACTTATGAATGATTAAGAACATTTTGTGTAAAAGTTGTTGTGACCACCTTGACTACATTTTTCTCTTAGTATTTGAAGAAGTCAGTTCTAAAAGAATTTGTTTCGAGATTTTCATTCTTTGGATTTTTTCTCCTATTGACATAGGTTGATAATTCTTAATGAACGGCTTAAGGGTAAGATCATTAAAGTTACTATTTTAGGCGCCCCAAAGTCAAAGGTGCCAAAATAATGTTATTATTAGTATAAATAACTAGAAAGTGCACATACTATAAAAACAAATTAGTATTGTCTAGTATCAAATGTTAGTTTGGGAATACGAGTGGATAGTTTATAGTTATACTACTCTTAGAAGAGAAAATATTTAAGTATCCATTAGTAATATTTATTTATATCAGTAAGGTTGTTTCAAATTAACAAAAATGCTAGTCGTTTGTTTCAATACCGTACATTAGTATACTATAGATATAAATATTTGAGTAATTTAATTTAAAATTCTAGAATATTAGGTGATTTTCTATTGTATGATAACTTAAGAACATGTAAAGGAAATCAAAACATTTTGAAAGTAAATAAGTCTGGTGTAGAAATTTAATTTGAAATGGTTAAAATATTTTGTTAAAGTTATTGCAACAAACTTATCCACATTTTCCTCTTGGTACTTTGAAGAATTCTATGCTAAAAGATTTTCTTTCTTTAAACTTTTTTCCGTGTCGATATATGTTGATAAATTTTATACTATTCTTAATCTTTTTTCTATTTATTATTTCAAAAAAATTATAAATATATGCTACTTTTTCTATCTAAATGTAATAAAATTAAAAGATATATGAACAAAATAATGGCGATTATTTCGTCAAAATGAGTAAGATTTAATAGCAATTCATATAATTTATGTACCTCATGAATGTTTAAAATATTTAATAGCAATTCATATAACATTTAAGGTTTGGGAAACAATACCCCCTCCACATATTGAATGGGAACGATACCCCCCTTATATAATATTTTCTGGTGAGATTATATTTTTTTTTTCTTGAATAACGATTTTAAAAAAGTTTTAAAAAAAAATTTAACCCCCTCCCCCAACCCAATCCCTAAAAACACTTAAGAGAGAGAATTTTTTGGCACTAAAACACCTAATTTTGAGGAAATTTTTTTACGCTAATCTTGCAATGTTCTTGATATTTATTTGACTTTGACATTTAAAAAATCTATGTAATCTTCGTTGACACCTATTTTTGAAGGTGAGTAATTCTTTCATTAAATATTAAAGTATTACTTCAATGTCCATGTCCTCTCAATCTTAGATTCTTGGGTTCCTCTTTATTTGCTTCAAATGGATGCAAATTTGTTTAAAAATATTCTATCTGAGATTTCTTATATCTTTCGAGCTTAACAGAGTATTTTATTAAAAGGTGAAGTATAATATGTTCATTCAAAACAATATTTAGTCGTCTTTCTTACTATATCTTCAAAAGTTTAACCATTTTTTCTATTATTTTAATATTATTATATACAATATTGAATAAATTATGCAGAATTAATCTATCTTATGTGAAAATATTAGAAATTCTTATGAAGTATACATTAGATGAAGAAATTATTGTTATGTGAAGTATTAATTATTTATATATGAGATTTTATCTTTGCGCCAAAAGATTATTATTTCTTAAGAAAATATATACACATTTTATCTTTGCGCCAAAAAATTTCCTTTCTTCAGTGTTTTTAGGGATTGGGTTGGAGGGAGGGGGATAATTTTTTTTAAAAAAACTTTTTTAAAATCTTTATTCAAGAAAAAAAAATATAATCTCACCGAAAAATATTATATAAAGGGGATATCGTTCCCATTTAATATGTGAAGGAAGTATTATTTCCCAAACCTTAAATGTTAGAGTGGTAAAGTAGAATTTACTCAATTTAAAACATGTAAGGAAATGTGTAGAATTTTTTGAGGCATTTTGTACTTATTCTTTTGTTTGGCTTGTTTTTCTTGGCATCCTTCCTAGAAGGTGGTTTACTCTTTGACTCTGGTATATTGATTTTTATTTGATGATAATAATATTTTAGGGATTAGCTTATTAAAGTAACATAAAATGTTTAGAATTATATTATTTTTAAATATTATATTTATAATTAAGAAGAATAATCTCTCACTTAAATTAGAGCATAAATAACAACTATTATTGTTACATACAGATAAAAGGCAAATGCTAAATGCATATACGTTATTTAATTGAGACTGTTATATATTAAATATTTAGGGTGTGTTTAGTATGAAGGAAAATATTTTGTTAGAAAATAAGTGAGTTTCTTACATATTTTTTACTATTTAATAAGTACTCAAAAAAATTATTATATCAAAAATATTAATATGTAACCTAATAAAGTACTATGTGAGCGGGATGGGTAGAGAGTGGGGGTTCGGGGTGGTGGAGGTGGGATAGTCAAGGGTTGGAGGTTGAGAAGTTGGGTGGGTAAGGAGGACAAATGAACTTGAAATGTCATTTACAGAACTTGTTTTTCCTACTTTCATTAAAGAAGTCATTTTTTTCATTTTTAAAGAGTTTGTTTTTCTAGAGGAAATATTTTTCAAAATATTTTGACCAATCAAATATGAGAAAATTGAAAAATATTTTTCGAAAAATGTTTTCCTCCATACCAAACACACACTTAACGTATATTCAAAGTGTATATTGAACACAAAATTAAAATCAGTTCCAAAATAAATTAAGTGTCTTTGGACATGCGATATGAAGTCATGATTTCAAATGTTTTGACATGTGATTTAGGATCATGAATTTAAATTTTAAATTCTCCACACAAAAAAAACATAATTTGGGATTCCAAATCATGATTTTAATTTTTTTTAATGTTAAACTTTACTCATAAGTTTATATTTTGTAAAAGAAAAAAGATCCATCATTTTAAATTTTGTAAAGAAGACTCATGCTAGACGTGAAGAGATTGTTCGTATCATGTGAAAGGATTATATTAAAGATTAACTAGTTACTACTATTGTTGATTAATAGATCTTTATAAAATTATGTGTATTTGAAAGTTTGTAACCACAAATATTTATTTATAAAAGGAACATGGAGATATGTGATTTATCAATGCGATGCCTTACAATATTTTATTTATGAATTATGATTTTCTCATTTTATAAGATTGTATAAGAATTAGAATTTTTTTGATAATTTTCATAATTTGTGGAAATTTCATGTTTATGAGAAAAAATACAACTTAAGAAATTCAAATTCCATTTATAGACAAAACTTCAATTTCAAATCAATCTAATTTGAAGTCATAATTTCAAATCATGATTTCATATCGCATATCCAACCAGACCATGAGCGCGTGAAGTTCAAACTCAGCTTCTGTAGAATGTAACTAATGATAAAAGGCCACATCATTATATGGAAAAAGGAAAGTAACTTCAAATTTTAATAGGAAAATTACATTTTATGTTTTATTGGGAGAAAATATTTATGTCACATAGTTTAATATAAAATATTACTATATAATATTATATTTGATATAAATCATATTTGTGCATAAGTATCTTTGATATACTATTTTATACTTTTATATAAGATCTTGACAAATTATGTAAAGAAGTAATATTTTCTTTCAAATATAATATTGTGTATCAGCTACGTGGCGTAGAAATAGAAATGAAAGTCTAATTTCGCTAGAAAAAATTGAATATTTTATGTTGCCCCTTATATTTTTAAAATTTCCCATTTTAATATCTCGATAACTAGACACATCACCTCCCACTGCCGTGATCTCCCCGATTGCCCCCCTTTTCCATCAATGGTATTCTTAATCTCCGTTTATTTATATTTTATATTTATATATAAAAGCAAGGCACTAATTTGAATTGGGAATTTACCTTCTCATTTTTAATTTAGAAAGTGAGAGCAAATTTTTCTCACAATTTTGATTAACATTGTGCTCCATTTCATTTCTTTTTTGAAAGATGACCCAATTTGTAGTGAGTTTGATAATGATTCAAAAGATTTGATGAGTTTGAAAATGGCTGCAAAACTTGGAATTGCCTGCTGAGTTCTCTTTATCCATTAGAGATACTAAGTTTGGGTGAAGATATGTGGCAGCTAAGGAGGAAGAAGAAAGGAAAAAATAAGTTATAATCTTCAAGTGAAGTTCACTTTTTGGATATACTTTAGGTGTCTAATAGGTACTACTTCCTTCGTCTTAAATTATTTATCATTTTTTTTATTTCACATGCTTTTTTAAAAAAAAAAACTAGAAAGGATTTCTGACTACATTAATTTTCTTTATATTTAAGCTATAATATCTCCTCATTAAATATTTTTCAATCTATGTGTCACTCTATTAATAATTATGTAATTGTCTAAGTCATCTTATCCGTATATCAACTAAAATGAATAGAAAATTTAAATAGACATCTAGTAATAAACTGCAAGAAGTAATAACATTACATAATTATAATAGTTTTGTTGCGCTAAAGCCCATGTTCCTCCGTGGCCTAATTCCATTCTCTTTTGGTAAGTCTTCAATCCTATTTGGAAAAGGAGTTGGATGTGCATTCCTATTTGGAGTTGGATTACTAATCCTACTTGGAGTTGGTTTTGACTTATGGAAAAGAAGGACCACTCATCATCTATAAATAGGACTACTTAAGAGAATTATTCAAGGCTCATTGGTATTTGTATTTGAAAGACAATAGCTCATAAGAGAGGTTTTTTGAGAGAGCTTTCACCAAGAGAGAAGAGAGAAGAAAAAGGAGAATTTCGCTGCAGTTTTTGTTCTCCGACCAGCCACCTTCAAATTACATTTTACAATTTGTTCACCATTGGATCGGGCTGAATTTTTGACTAAGTGTTTCTAACATCTTGATGTTTGATGTGAATAGTGGAGATCGGATTTGGAGGTCAGCATCATCCCGTTTTGAGTCCTGAATAGCAGCTCTATTTCGGGTAATTTCTCTTGATTTAGTTTGTTGGTATAACTATTGTTTCTCCGTGTTTTGGCACTTGTTGTGTAGCCATTGTTGAAGAATATTTATAACCCTCTTATTGTTATAGTAGAGCTATTTGGATCTTTGTGATCCCGTGGTTGTTATCTTCTATTTGAAGGGTTTTTCCACGTTAACTTTGGTATTCTTTATTTTCTCTATTTTTAGGTTTGTCGCTTTTCGTCGCAACAAGTGGTATCAGAACCTTGGTTAGGTATCAATGATTTTTTGATGGAGGCGAATATGAGCAAGATGGTATGTTTAAACGGGAGTAATTATGATATATGAAAAAGCAAGATGAAAAATCTACTCTTTGTGAAGAAGATACATCTTCCCGTTTTCGCGCTTCAAAAACTGACAATAACAAGTTGTTTCTACTAAAGCAATTGATGACTTTTAAATACAAGGAAAGCAGTCTTATTCTTGATCATATCAATAATTTTCAAGGTGTCCTTGATCAGCTGTCTGGAATGAGTGTCAATTTTAATGATGAGATACAAGGACTTTGGCTTCTTAATACTCTACCAGATTCTTGAGAAACTTTTCGTATTTCTTTAATAAATTCAGATCCTGGTGGCAAGGTGACTATGGAATATGCCAAGAGTGGTGTGTTGAATGAAGAAGTAAGGAGAAAAACTCAAGCCTCATCCTCACATTCAGATGTTCTCTTTACAGAAGACCGAGGGAGAGATAAAACAAGAAATTTGAGAAATAGAGGTAAAAGCATAAGCAAGTCAAGGCCATGGTATCAGAATCATTCATGTTACATATTAAGAGGTTCTGCAACAAGCTGAAGCAAGAAATTAAAGAAGGGAAGAAAGAAGAAAATAGCGAAAATAATGTTGTAGTTGTTGTCCGAGAAGACCTTCTCTTTGCTTCTGATAAAAACGTCATTAATTTTGTATCTCAAGATACAAGTTGGATAGTAGATTCTGGAGCTGCATCTCATGTCACACCAAGGAAAGACTTCTTTTCATCTTATACTGATGTTAGTTGTGGAGTGTTAAAGATGGGCAATGCTGGTGAAGCTAAGGTGTTTGGTGTTGGCACAGTTTGTTTGAAGACTAATATTGGTACAACGTTAGTCCTTCAAAATGTGAAGCATGCTCTAGACATTCCTTTGAATTTAATTTCTGTAGGACAATTGAATGATGACGGCTATCATAATGACTTGTTCAATGGCCAATGGAAGCTCGCCAAAGGCTCATTAGTTGTGGCTCGAGGAAGAAAGGATTCTAATTTATATGTGACACAAGGTTCTATCCTTAGTGACTCTGTAAATCTAGTAGAGAGTGACACTTCATCAGAATTGTGGCACAAGAGGCTAAGTCATATGAGCGAGAGGGGAATTGCATGTTTGGCTAAGAAGAATTTGCTTGCTGGTGTGAAACAAGCAAATGTGAAAAGATGTGTTCATTGATTAGCCAGGAAACAGAAAAGAGTTTTTTTTCACAGTCATCCCCCTTTAAGAAAGCCTGAATTGTTGGAGCTAGTACACTCTGATTTGTGTGGTCCTTTTAAAGTAAAGTCAAAAGGTGATGCACTTTACTTTGCTACTTTCATTAATGATCATTCTCGCAAGATCTAGGTATATCCTTTAAAATCCAAAAATCAAGTACTTGATATTTTAAGGAATTTCAAGCCTTATGTGAGAGACAAACGGGAAAGAAATTAAAATGTATTCGCACTGATAATGGCGGTGAATATGTTGATCCCTTTGATAACTATTGTAAATCGCAAAGAATTCGTCATCAAAAAAATCCGCCTAAGACGCCTCAGTTGAATCGCTTGGTAGAGAGGATGAACAGAACTTTAATTGAGAGAGTTAGATGCGTTCTTTCAGAGACGAAACTTTCGAATTCCTTTTGGGCAGAAGCACTTAACACTATTTTGCTTATGTTATCAATTTGTCTCCTGCGGTTGCTTTGGATGGTGATGTTCCAAATAGAGTTTGGTTTGCTAAGGATGTTTCCCATGATCATTTGAAAGTCTTTGGATGTAAAGCTTGTGTGCATGTTCCAAAAGATGAGAGGTCAAAACTGGATGATAAAACTAAGCAGTGCATCTTCATTGGTTATGGTCAAGATGAGTTTGGGTATCAATTTTATGATCCGATTAATAATAAGCTTATTAAAAGTCGTGATGCAGTGTTCTTTGAAGACCAAACAATTGAAGATATTGAGAAGACTGAGAAAATAGATTCTCAGAATAATGAGAGCTTAGTCGATGTTGATCCAGTTCCTATTACTGATTCATCTATTGCACATGAAGGAACCCAAAATAATAATATAGACGGTGAGCAGGATCAAAATGATAATCAGGGCGTAAAACATATAGATGCTCCTATTAATGATGTTGTGGTTGATCAACAACCAGTTGCTACTTTGGATGCTCCTAAAACCTCTTATAGAAGATCGACTAGGGAGAAGCAAAAATCAACACGTTACTCTCCTAATAAGTATGTACTTTTGACTGACATGGGAGAACCTAGATATTATGATAAAGTCATGCAAGATACTCACAAAGAGCGGTGGGTAGAAGGTATGGAAGATGAGATGAAGTCACTCCATGAGAATGGCACATATGAGTTAGTGAAATTACCGAAAGGTAAGATAGTTTTATCGAATAAATGGATCTTCAGAGTAAAGCAAGAGCAACATACCTCTGTGCCTAGGTATAAGGCGAGGTTAGTTGACAAAGGATTTGACAAGAGAAAGGGAATTAACTTTGATGAAATTTTCTCTCCTGTTGTGAAAATATCTTCTACTGTTCTAGGCTTAGTCACAAGTCTAGCTTTTGAGAGTGAAAGATACACACTGATGACAATCCTTCAGATATGCTAACGAAAGTGGTGATTGCAGACAAGCATGGATTTTGTAGAACTTCGACAGGCATGAAGCTTGTCGAGAGTTCCTCTACTTGAAGATTCATTTGGCCCCTTGGCTGGAGGGAGAATTTGTTGGGCTAAAGCCCATGTTCCAGCCAAAGTCCCATGGCCTAGTCCTATTCTCTTTTGGTAAGTCTCCAATCCTATTTGGATTAGAAGTTGGATGTGTATTCATATTTGGAGTTGGATTACTAATCCTACTTGGAGTTAGTTTTGACTTATGGAAAAGAAGCACCACTCATCATCTATAAATAGGACTATTTAAGAGAATTATTCAAGGCTCATTGGTATTTGTATTTGAAAGACAATAGCTCATAAGAGAGGTTTTTTGGAGAGAGTTTTCACCAAGAGAGAAGAGAGAAGAAAAGGGAGAATTTTGCTGCAGTTTTTGCTCTCCGACCAGCCACCTTCAAATCACGTTTTCCTGTTCATTCACCGTTGGATCGGGCTGAATTTTTGACTGAGTGTTTTTAATATCTTGATGTTTGATGTGAATGGTCGAGATCGGATTTTAAGGTCAGTATCATCCCGGTTTGAGTCCCGAATAGCAGCTTTATTTCGGGTGATTTTTCTTGATTTAGTTTGTTGGTGCAGCTATTGTTTCTCCGTGTTTGGCACTTGTTGTGTAGCCATTGTTGGAGAATATTTGTAACTCTCTTATTGTTATAGTAGATCTATTTGGGTCTTTGTGATCTCGTGATTGTTACCTTCGATTTGAAGGGTTTTTCTACGTTAACTTTGGTGTTCTTTATTTTCTCTTTTTTTGGGTTTGTCACTTTTCGTCGCAACAAATGGTATCAGAGCCTTGGTTAAGTATCAAGGATTTTTTGATGGAGGCAAATATGAGCAAGATGGTATATTTAAATGGGAGTAATTATAATATATGGAAAAGCAAGATGAAAGATCTACTCTTTGTGAAGAAGATGCATCTTCCTGTTAGGACCGAAATAATCAAGTGTCATGTGAAAGCTAGCAAAGCAAAGAAATATACCACAAGAGACACAATAATTTAACGTGGTTCGGTCAATCGACCTACATCCACAATAGGAGATGAGCAATCCACTATATAAAAGAGAGTACAACAGATCGAGAGAAACAACCTCATAAAATTCACTCTGAATACAAAGGAGGTTCACACAAGTGACACCGTAACACTTGTGACTCACAAATTCTCTCCCTAAACAAAACTCTCAAAGCCCTTACGACTACATTGTGGATGCTACAAAGTTAGAAAGAATGAGTCTCTATTTATAAAGTCATAACCATTTTCCTATAAGAAAAAGGACTAGGCAATTATGGAAGATTTGTGATTTCCTTTTACAAAAAGGAATAACCAATTATGGTTAGAAAACAGGGCAAATACCCAACAAGTTTTTGTAGTCTTCAAGAAAAATGTTGAACTCAGTTAATTCAAAGATACTCTTATTTGATGTGATATTGTTCACTTCAAGTCAAGTTTCGCAACAGACTTCATAATATTAAGAGATTTTACACTTTATATGTAGTTCTATCAATGTTGAATTTTTATTTGTACATCTAACCAAAAACTACACTCAAAGTAAAATAAAAATAATAATTTTATTTTAAACTTTTAAAACGACAAATAATGTAAGATAAATATTTGTTAAAAAAAGCAACAAATAAATTGAGACGGAGGGAGTAATAGGTGTGAAAATGAAATTTGTGGCGTGTATTTGGCCAAGGGCAAAATAACAAGTGGCTGTTGATTGCTCGTAGGAAGAAAAAGAAAAGGCGTGCGCCTTGACGATGCTACCATCAACGTTTCAAGCTAATAGTAATTTATTCAAAGTGTGAGGTCATACCCCTCTCTTTTTTTCTATTAACAGGAAGTCCAAATTTGACAGAATATAGAATATGAGTAGAGAATCTTCGAATTTCCAGAAGAATCAAAACAATTTCAGTCCTCACATTTCTCTTTCCCTCTATAATTTCCTAACTTTTTCTTGATACTCGTGTCCAAAAAAAAACCCCACCAGAAAATTCAATAAACAGTTGCCACCTGTGTGTGTATCTTTTTTGAAAAGACCCCCCTCAAGTATTAGTTGACCATTTTTAGTTGAAAGTTCATAGGGGCTGTTCAACTTGAGATAAATGGTTAACTAGATTTTGAATTGAATTATGGGATCAGTGGATCATAGTTTAGCAGCAGTAACAGAGCATAATTACAACAAGAGTGGTTTGAATATTATAAGTTCATCAATGGGAGAAGCGCCAAATAATTCACAGCAGCAGCAGCAGCAGCAGAAGAAGAAAATCGTGATGGGTGATGATGGTTATGTTCTAGAGGATGTTCCTCATTTGTCTGATTACATTCCTAATCTTCCTGTAACACTCTCTTTCCCTCTATCTATTTCCTACTTAGAAACAATAAAGCTTCTCTCATTCTTCTTTTCTTTTCTTTTTTTCCAAAATTAATTAATATATATGTGGTGGAGGATAAACTGACAACAAATTAATTAGTCAATCCTCATCTAGATTCAATTAATTAATTGGGGATGATAAGAGAAAAAAAGAAATTCTAGTGGATCATATGAGTCAAAGTTGTTATGTTGACGTATATAAATGCATTAGAAGAAGATAATACCTATTACCAGTTCTGATTTGTTTCTATTTTGATCAAGTACTAAATACTTGTCCCGTCATTGCAGACATATCCTAATCCATTGCAGGATAATCCTTCATATTCAGTCGTTAAGTAAGTCGCCTGATATTCGCCTTCACTTCTGGTTGCTTATTTATAAAGTTCAAGAGGATCAGGCTGATCAACCAAATTTTTAACATTTTTTCCAGGCAGTATTTTGTCGATGTGGATGATGCAGTTGCCCAAAAGGTCAGTTCTGTTTGAAATGAAAAATATTTGGGGATTACCTTCTAATCATTTCATGATATTTTGAGGGAATAGTATGTATATGATATATCCTTTAATGGAATCCCGGTTGGACAAGGTTTCTTCCTGCTTACATGTTTGCCTACAAATTAACAGATTGTGGTCCACAAGAACAGTCCAAGGGGGGTTCATTTTCGTCGAGCTGGTCCTCGCCAAAAAGTATGTAATTATCTGATGTAACTACAACATATGCATCCAGATTCTATGGTTTTCAAATAATTATGAACCATGCTGATGATTTTTCAGGTTTATTTTGAGCCAGATGATGTTTATGCATGTATTGTAACATGTGGAGGCTTATGTCCTGGTCTCAACACAGTTATCAGGGAAATAGTATGTGGCCTATACCATATGTATGGTGTAAGCAGAGTCATGGGGATAGATGTGAGTATACATTTCATTCCAAAAATTTGCTTTATGCATATCTGCATCAGAACTAATGAAATTTGTGGATGTGTAGGGAGGATATCGAGGTTTCTATTCCAAAAACACTATTCCCTTGACACCCAAGGTTGTGAATGATATCCATAAACGTGGTGGAACCATTCTTGGGACATCTCGAGGAGGTCATGTTACCAAGAAAATAGTAGATAGTATTCAGGATCGGGGTATCAATCAGGTAAAACTAAAAAAATAGAGAACAATTATCTGAGAACTAACTCAGGGTATTTTCTTTCCATCTAATCTGCGCATCCTGTGTAAAGATATTCATGTTGCCTTTTGTTTCAAGGTTTATATAATTGGAGGAGATGGAACCCAGAGAGGGGCAGCGGTGATATTTGAGGTACACCTTCTTAGCCATTAATCCATAACCATTCCAGAATAATGCTTCAGAAGAGCATCTTTTAGATCAATAGATCATTCTAATGTTTGGTGTGTTGATGGAGAAAATAATGAAACTGCGTCACTCAAGTTTATTCTGCCTATTCTCCTACAGGAAATTAGAAGGCGTGGTCTCAATGTAGCAGTTGCTGGAATACCCAAGACAATCGACAATGATATACCAGTAACTACTTTCTTAAATTAATTATCTGGTTGTGGTACTTGTTATTCAGCAAGTACCAAAATTTCAGTGGGTAACCAAATTAAATTAGTGATCTTTCTGCTTCTCTCCAGGTTATTGACAAGTCTTTCGGTTTTGATTCCGCCGTTGAGGAAGCCCAACGTGCTATTAGTGCTGCTCATGTTGAAGCTACCAGTTTTGAGAATGGAATTGGCCTTGTCAAGTTAATGGGACGGGATAGTGGTAATCTTCACATGCTATACTTTTTGAATTGCAGATTGATCCACATGCTATACCTTCTCTGAAGGAAATTTTAAGTACTTCTTTAAGGTCTTAAAAGTTCTTTTTCGTTCCTGGATATGCAACATTATAGAGGTTTAATTTGTATTCAAATGCAATTTCAGATTGCCTATTGAGTGATTATTTTTTATCCTTCAACAAGGGAGTTTCGTGTTGATACTGCTACATTTACATGACAAAGCTTATCCACTGCACATAAAATAGTAGAAATTGTCTGTCTGGTTTACGTTTCTCTAACATGTATTCATTTGTGCAGGGTTCATAGCCATGTATGCTACTCTTGCTAGTCGAGATGTTGACTGCTGTTTGATTCCAGAATCCCCTTTCTATCTTGAAGGACGTGGAGGACTGTTTGAGTATATAGAACATAGGCTCAAAGACAATGGACACATGGTTATAGTCATAGCAGAAGGTGTCGGACAAGGGCTAATTTCTGAGAGTTTGAAATCCACTGATCCTTCAGGGAATAAGCTTTTACAAGATGTTGGGCTATGGCTCTCGGAAAGGATAAAGGTACAATTTATGGTTGCGATCTACTTAATGTTCGTCCTCCATTAACTGCATGTGGTACTTTCCTTATGTGTTGTATATTATTCCAAACTTCATTGAACACTACATTGTGTGCAGTTGTACTAAACACTATGGACCTTTTTGCAGGAGCATTTCTCTAAACAAAAGAAGATGGTCATTAATCTTAAATATATAGGTTGGTAACTATTGTTTGAATGGATATCAATTTGATGATGAAATTAGAAACGACCTAGCTAACAACCTGCTTCTCTGTTCTCTATGCAGATCCCACATACATGATTCGGGCTATTCCGAGTAATGCATCTGACAATGTGTATTGCACTCTTCTTGCTCAAAGTGCTGTTCATGGAGCAATGGCTGGCTACACAAGCTTTACAGTTGGTCCTGTCAACGGCAGACATGCTTACATACCCTTTAATGTGAGTTCATTTCCTCTCACTGGTATCTTTTCGTATTAACATATTATCGGTTATCCTTGTTGATGATGGCACAATGTGCTTCTTACCTTGATTATGATTATGATCTACTTTTACATGGTGCCTGCAAAACAGAGAATCATTGAGAAACAAAACAAGGTTGTGATTACAGATAGGATGTGGGCAAGACTTCTATCTTCAACGAATCAACCTAGCTTCTTGAGAACGAGAGATATAATTAAAGCAAACAAGGACGAAGAACCACCTACTCAGTTATCAGACGATTCCACGACAGACGATAATTCGATGGAGAAACAAATCCTTGTTAAGTAACTTTGAACATCATATATATGGTCCCTTGTAACAGTACTACGTTGAAAAACAAATATGTGAGGGTTACCAGCTTGGTGAGAGAATCCTACACTTCTGTAATATCAATGTGTGAGGATTACCAGCTTGGTGAGTTTTACACGATGTGTATTTTGTGAGACTAAATAATATACATATATACAATAATAAAGAAAAGAACACTCCGGTTTCTCAGAAACTACTATACTTCTGTACCTGCAAATATTCGAATTAGAGTGCTATAGCATGCAGAATCCTAATGTTCACACTGTTATAAATTAGCATTTTATGGTTTATTAGTATCCATGTAAGAATTTATTCGTCCTGCGTCCATCACGGCAGGAGTGGTTCAATCGAATTGGAGGCGTCCCCAACTTTTTATATTTGTATATCCATCTTTTTAGACCTGGTATGCTGACCCGCTAGTTGGAAAACATATGCACAGCGAAAGCATTCCAGAAACATTACTGCTTACATGAATAATAGATAACACATAGTTTATGCTAGAACACATACGATTATGCTAGATTACATAAACTCGTTGAAATTTAATTCGATAAATACCTCTTGAAGCGTGAACATACATATCATCAAGCAAGTCAAGTATCGCATAGAAAACTTATCGTCTTTCTAGGTTAGGAGAATCCTTACTTATAGAGATACTTTTCCTAGTCCAAAAAGGAGAAAACAAATCTGTTTGTTTTCTAACAAGAAAACAAATGCCCGTTTTCTTTCCTTTTCCCTAGAAAATAAGATTCTGAGTTCTAGTTAAATATGGGCACTGCAGGGACCACAGAATTAATAACTGAGGCTCCCTATTATGGAAATAACTCAAAATTCTGATTTGAATTATTCTTACCATAATAAATTATAAATCATTCCACTAGAAATTTGTAATTGCACTCCTCTATTTATATTGTGAAATTCCCCATTAAACACTTATGTATTTCCCCATGTTAAGATTACAGATACTAATCAATAAATTAAATTACTGACGAATTCAATCTAATGATTAATTTCCTTTTTAAATTACTGACGAATTCAATCTAATGATTAATTTCCTTTTGAGTACTGCTTAACTTATTTCATGTGTCAGATTCATAAAATTCACTTGTAAGATTTAACACAGTGAAAACTTATAAGTTTCTCAAAGAGGCATATCATCAATCTCTATACCGAGACATGGATTCTATCAACGAACTTATTATTTCACCAATATATATTATTATCATCCAATCTACTAGGCATATTGACCCATCTCAGGATCTCACCTTTTAATAAATCAAAATGATAATTAATAATACAGCTCATAATAGTTATATCAAGATTGAGAATATAAGTACATTTAATAGTTTAGAGAATATGTTTTTGTCAGTCAGTCTAAAACATCTATCTCTGCTCGATCCCGTTCAATACATACAAAATGCACTAGCACAAGAAGTCGGAACTACACCATTCTCATAATCAAGATAAATTACATTTAATCTTGTGCTACAATCATACCGATGGCTTGTCCAAATTCCATTCTAGATTGTGAACAAAAATCTTTATACTTATAAGAACCGATGATTTAATCCTCTGTGTATAAGTTAAAACTCTATACACTAAATCATCTACCATATAAGTAAACGGACACATAAACGAATACATGATCTATTAAATCTTTTATTAAAATTGATTTAACAATTGTTTTATAACAAAAACTATATCTAAACACATGGTCAATAGTAAATATACCATGGTTAATAGTATATATCCCAACAATCTCCCACTTAGACTTTTAACCTTCACAATTGTTATAATATACTATATCTAAACGCATGGTTAATAGTATATATCCTAACAATCTCCCACTTAGACTTTTAACCTTCATAATTGTTATAATATACTATATCTAAATGCATGGTTAATAGTATATACCTTAACGATCTCTTACTTTGATGTTTCACCTTTGACAATGGATCGAATACTATGTCTTAACACATAATTAATAGTATACACATTGACAATTTCTCACTTAGACTCTTAACAATGCATCTACAACTTTCACAGATAATCCTTTTATATTACTTATCAAAAGGATCTTACCAAGTTGTTTTCTTATGCAACTTGTCTAGTAGTGTTTCGTCGTAACTGATCGATTTGGTACTAGATCTTCAAGTATTCTATCATGAAATACTCCATGAGTGTGAGTTCTATCATGAAACTCTCTAAAAAAAATACGTAACAAATCGATCTCTGTTATGATTCTCCCACTACGACTAAGTACTACTACTATAGGCACACTTTCATGTTTTAGAGTTTAAATATTTTCTACAAAATCTTTCGGTATTAAAATACTAATGACTTCTTTATGTAATGTTCTATGCTCACATCATTCTCATTCAGATATAGAGTATCACTATCTAAGACATAGACACTTTCTTATGTCCATTAACGTTTCTTCCACTACTTAAATGCAATGGAACGTCAATTCTGACATGTATTCTTGAGCATTTGAATTTTCAGCTGAACTCGTTTGTCATTTCTTTGATCAGTTCCTGTAAAGCTAGTTTACTTCTAGGAACATAGTTTATTAAATAATTCTTTTCTAGAAATCTGATAATTGTGTTAACAATTACCTTATTTTCTTTAGGACGTTAAAATAAACCTCCTGTCATTCTTTTTGGATATCCAATAAGCATATATGTTCTTAATTTCAATTTATCTTTTCCTCCCTTTCAACATATGTACTGGACAATCCTATATTCGAACCTTTCACAGAATAGACTTACGTCAAATCTGCAGTTCTATAGTTGTCAAAGATACTGACTTGGAAGAAACTAATTTCGGAATGTAATGTGTAGTTCTTAAGACATATCCCAAAATGAAAAAGAAATAATTATGAATAAGTCAATCATTAATTTTATCATCTTCGTAAGAGTCTATATCTTTTCTCTTTTACACCAATCTATTATAGATTATGAGGTGTAGACAATTGAAATACAATCACTCTATCAAATAAGTGATTAATGAACTCTGCAAAGAGGTATTCGCCACTACGATCAGATCGTAATGACTTAATATATTTTCATGATGCTCTTTCATTTTTGTTTTAAATATTTTATGTTTATCAAGACATTCAGACTTATGAAACATCAAATAAATATATTCATATCATGAGTAATCTTTAGTGAGTGTTCTGTAATACTCAAAATCACCTCTTGACTGAATGTTCATTTTTCTACACAAATCAAAATGGGCTATTTTTAACTTATCATTACCTCTTTATTATATTAAGAGGAAAGGTCTCTTAGTTATTTTTTCTTCTTCTTAATAAGACTCACAAGTTGGTAGTGTTTTCACTTTCAATGAATTTTAAAGTCCATCACATTGATCAATCTAAAAGTCCTATCTAAAAAAAATAACATAGACGCTAGCGTACAGATAAGTTTCATTCAGTTCTAAAGAATATTTTCTCTTTTGAAACAGATTAATATTTTTCAATTCATGAGAGATAGCAATAATTTAGAGTCAATGCATCAATGCACAACAAGAGATAAAATATTTATGAAACTCAATAACTCAAGAGTTACAAGAAAAATAAAACTAAGTATTTATCTCTTATTTAGTTAGAAATTAAATTTTTTCTAACATAAGGCACATATACAATGCATTATTTAGGTTAAAGTCTTATCTCTGATAAAAAAAATTGTTAAACAGTAATAAGTGGATCAGTAAAGTCTATTGAGACCTTGAGATAACATATTAAATAGATCATAATATATCGAATAACCTGAATAATAAAATTCAGGGCTCATTAAGTACATATGTATTCATGCATCTTGAATAGCCAATCGATGGGATTGGAGAACTATCTCTGCAATACACATATACAATGACTGATTATTCACTCCATGAACTTTTACAGACCTAACTCAAATGGAGAGTCTACTGTTAGTCTAAGTCAAGTGAAAATCAACTCTAGTTACATTGATTCAATCATATATTACCCAGTTTAGGAGAGTTAATACAGATTATCAAGACTAGCTATTAAATACATAGTGACTAGTATTAATTTTATCCGATATGGAGAAAGGTTTAAGCCAGCACATTAACTTAATACTTCACTACTATTTAATCTTGGTAATGATGAGAAGAATTCCTATAAAAAAAATGATCAAAAATTCATCTAAACGGCCCAAATCGTCAAAAATGACATATATTTCTTACTAGGTCATTACTGATAAACCTACCGAATTTTCAATCAATCAGAGTCCTTTTTTTTCGAATTTCAAAATCATGATCAATTCGATTGAAAATGTTATTTGGCCAAAATAAGATTTAAAATTTTTTTCGTTCAATAATTCTTATCACATACTATTAACATACTAATATACATGAATCAAGAACAAAAAATAAAATTTTAAAACCTATTTAAATAATCTCAATACTATTTTCGAAAAATAGCATATTAAAATTCAAAACACACCACATTTGTATCCATGCATCTTGAACAATAAATTTCGTTGTGAAGAGGAACTATTCATGCAACATACATATGTGATGTCAGATATTCACTTTAAGAAATTAAAACAAGAGATAGCCCAGATAGAGAGTATATTGTTAATTTAAACCAAGTGAATATCACTATTCTTAAATTCATTGATCCAATCATATATTACTCAATTAGGGAGAGTTAATATAGATTATCAAAATTAGAAATTAAATTTAGTAACTTGTATTAATTTCATTCGATATGGAGGAAGGTCTAAAGCCAGCACATGAACTTAATACTTCACTAAAATTCAGTCATTGAAGACCATAGAGAGAAATCTCTATTTACCACTAGATCATAGCGGAATAGCGGAGTTATTTTCCCTTAAAACTATATATTTTTAGAAAAATAAAAAAAAATTATCCAAAACACCTTGTATACAACCTCAAAAAAACAAAAAATAATAATATTTGTTACTGTGAAACATGGACTATTTTTACTGAATTATTTTTGATGAATCTATCGAGTTTCAGATAAATCAGAGTTCATAAAAATTATTTATCTCTGATGTTATGATCAATTTCAGATTCAAGCGATTTAGAAAAAATTAATCAGATCTATATTCTTATCATATATCAATTTATATTAAATTATCATGTGTAATCAGTACTAGATTTAACATAAATAAAATCAATATAAAGAATTATAGTTTTTTAGATCAAATCACGTTTTAATCCAAAAGAACAATCTAAATCCATCCAAATAATCTTTAAAACACTGAAAAAAATGATGTGAATCACTAGATATTAGTGCATATCATTTAATAGACCGTTTCTGATGAACTTATCAAATTTCAGGTTAATCAGAGTTCGTGAATTCTTGATCTCCAAAGTTATGACCAAATTTAGAATCAAGCAATTTAAGCATTTTTAGGAATTAAACATATGACCTTCATTCTTATCATATATCGATTCATGTTAAATCATCATGTGTAATCATGTTCTAGATTTAACATAAATATAACTGACATAAAGAATAAATTTTTCATATTTAAATTAAATTTTAATCCGATAAACTACCTAAAACTCATTTAAACGACTTTGAAATGCCAAAAATGACATCTATCCCTCACCGGTCATTTTAGATGGATCCACCAAATTTCAGGTCAATTGGAGATCATGAGATTCATGACTTTCAAATTATGACCAAATTCCGAATATAATGATTTTAGGTATATTTAAGAATTAAAAAAGTTTGATTTAAATTTTCATTCTCCTTTTTAATAATCCATGAGCACAAGGCATATGTTGTGTCATTCCTTTTGCTAAGACACACAACACCTTCTTATGATAAATTATCCACTCAATTAATATATTCGAGAATTAAATTATCCTCTCGATTAATATATCCGAGAATTCAAGATATTATTTTTTTTAAGTGAAAACTTCGATATCTTTTCTCATGATAATTGTGTTATTAGTAGCTAAAGGTGTATCTGCTTTCGTTAAATAAATCATTATCACTAAATGCTCGCATCTATGATAATTTATATATGATACATTGAGAATATCTAATGACTCAAATAAATAATCTATCACATGAGTAGATCATATTTATTAATCATAATTCTCAATTCATGTATTAGTAATCTCACACATATAAAAAAATTAAGAATTTTTCATGATTCTAAATAAACTAACCACTTTGATGGTAACTATTTATCAATCACAAAATTCATAACTTATAATGTATGTAATGAATAATGCTCAAATAATTAATCACATTGCAACATGACGCTGTAGCTATTGTCAAAACGACAACAAACAATAATTACCGGTTATCCAACATAGTTATTCCATCACATTAACAAATTCAAAAGAGAATGATTCTTGAACCAATACTGCCACTTTAACAAGAAATTCTTGTAACAAGTGAAAGATCTATCCCACTTTGTAGGAAGTATCTTCACACCGCCACCAATTCCTCGTAGCAACATTACCCTTTATTGTTAATATTGATTCTTGACCATATAATTAAATAAGGCACTTGTGTTGAGATATTAAACAACAATATAAGCAAAACAAGGTAGCCAACTTACACATTACAGTTGGTTAAACCCATTTGTTCCCACTGCCACGTGCAATTAATTTACAAGATAATTTTTTTTTCTTTTGCCACAAGAAATTCGTAACAATTAGATTTTTAGAAGAACAGGGGTTTTAACCCACGCTAAAAATCTGCCACCGTCAATAGATTTGTTGCTCGACCAAAAACTTTATTTGCAAGCACACTAGGCTAAAATCATTGTCATAATGCTGGCTGCCGCAGCCATGATTAAAGCACAAGAAGCAAATTTATCCAAAGTAATCGACACAGTGAAACAACAACGACGAACCAAGTTGATGAGGGGACAACATCGGATCATTACCCGAATTGATCGATTTATATATAATCACACATATATATTCTAGGTTATCCATTTAGATGAAAGCGTGGCTCATGATGCCAATTGTTGACAAACATATGCACAACGGAAGCATTCTCAAAACATACTGCTTACATGAATAATAGATAACACATACTTTATGCTAGAACACATACGATTATGCTAAATCACATAAACTCACTGAAATTTAATTCAATAAATACCTCTTGAAGCGTGAACACATATCATCAAGCAAGTCTGCAAGTCCGACTCCGGTTCTGCAGTCTTCTGCAGTGATCCCAAAGTCACACCCGAACTCTCTGAATACTTGGGTGGACAAATATCGCATAGAAAACTTATCGTCTTTCTAGGTTAGGAGAATCCCTACTTATAAAGATACTTTTCCTAGTTTAAAAAGGAGAACAAAAATATGTTTGTTTTCTAACAAGAAAACAAACCCCGTTTTTTTTCCTTTTCCCTAGAAAATAAGATTCTGAGTTCTAGTTAAATATGAGCACTGCAGAGACCACCGAATTAATTACTGAGGCTCCCTATTATAAAAATAACTCAAAATTCTGATTTAAATTATTTTTACTATAATAAATTATAAATTATTTCACTAGAAATTTGTAATTGCACTCCTCTATTTATATTGTGAAATTCCCCATTAAACACTTATGTATTTCCCCATGTTAAGATTACAGATACTAATCAATAAATTAAATTACTGACGAATTTTAATCTAATGATTAATTTCCTTTTGAGTACTGCTTAACTTATTTGATGTGTCGGATTCATAAAATCCACTTGCAAGATTTGACACAGTGAAAACTTATAAGCTTCTCAAAGAGGCATATCATCAATCTCTATACCGAGACATGAATTCTATCAACTAACTTATTATTTCACCAATATATATTATTATCATCCAATCTACTAGGCATATTGACCCATCTCAGGATCTCACATTTTAATAAATAAAAATGATAATTAATATATACAGCTCATAATAGTTATATCAAGATTGAGAATATAGGTACATTTAATAGTTTAGAGAATATGTTTTTGTCTGTCAGTCTAAAACATCTATGTCACGACCCGATTTCTCGGTCATGATGGCACCTACAACCCCCGGTAGGTGAACCAATCCCCGTAGCCCAGAACAGTTAGTAATGGGCTACTTATCTAACAAATAAGAGCACAAGATGAAGAGAACAAATAAAAGGACTATAAATGTATACATATGCGAAAACTAAGCCAAACCCCAAGACCTGGTATCATAGTACAGAGCCAAACTACATACATGGAGTGCAAACTATCCAAAAGAATATATACAGATGTCTCTGAATGGTAATAGAGTACATGAAGCAAAAGATAAACTAAAGCTAAGCTCCGATCGCCAAGAGCTCACCCTCAGTCCGAAGTAGTCCTCAACAGATCTCCAGGCACGAATCACAGCGATCTAACGGCGATGGCCCACGCTAGGATCTGCACCCAAAGATGCAGGGGGTAGGGGTGAGCACCAAATGCGAAGCATAAGGTACCCAGTAGGTATCATAGGCCGACTGGGCACATATAAGATAAAAGCGCAGTAATAGACAGAATAGAAGCAAGTAGTCACAGAAATCAACGAAAGGTACACAGGAACTAGCCCAGAGGGAAATCAACAGAACCACATATGAGGCTAGTAAGAAGAATATACACACCAAAGGCACAGGTGAAAGTAAGAAACAACGCACCTGGGGTCCTTGCAACAACAGTGTATACAAGATAAGTTTACGAAATGGACGGTATACCGGTAACCTCAAGTGTAAGAAGGAGAGAGAAAGAGTAATAATAGGCATGCTTAGAGACATGAATCAAGCCCAACTAATCATATCAATCTCAAATCCCGCAACTAACAGTCTAGCAGTAACCAATTTCATACTTATCCATAATAGAGAACAATTCTGTAAGTGAATAGCAAAAGTCTACCTACAGTCCCTCGGCCGCCCATACAACCGAGGAACACAAACAAGTGAAACAAACCCTCCGGCATCCCATACTACCGGAGCGTACAATCAGCAAACAGCAAACAAGGGTGGAACCTCGAACCATGAATGATATGATGCATGAAGATCTCAAGTGCCATAGTATCTCTGTATGTACCTCCTCCGGCGCCGATCGGGCCCAGCAGGTATGGTTCCATGGTAAGGACTCTGCCCCGATATAGCTCCCTACTCCACCAGTACTTAGCCCCTCCTCCGCACCACGCAAGCAGTGCCCTTGGCCCGGATGCAAGGGGTCATGGAGGTCCCAGACCCCATACTAAATCTCAGTATCAGAACATGTATCAAGATAGAGACCCAGTCTCGATATCAAGATAGAGACCCAGTCTCGAATATGCATGCCCAGACCCTGTCCAGGACTAAAAAATAGTAGGAAAATATCTCAAAAACCCCTCCAAGGGTGCCCGGGCGTAGCCGGGTCTAAACAGTAAAAAGTCATCTCAGGTGCTCGGTCCGACCGAGGCTAAAAATTATCTCAAGTAACAAGAAAACTCAACTAGCACCCCGGCCCTGCCGAGTCTAGCGATAATCATAAAACTGATGATTTTAAACATAATTTATTTTTTTGCCCAAAAATCTCCACAAGTGAAATCAACCATTTCCAAATCATTTCTATCAAAAACGGGCCCCCCGGGCCATGCAAGGTTTAGAAAACAGTGCCAGTGGGCCCGAAGCCAAAACCACTGTAAAACATGGATAAAACCTCTTTATATGCATGGAAATGGTTGATCACACAAATAGCTGCCCCGCAGCTCACAATCAAACCTATCACCGCTGCAAGGCCCACAGCGACTCAGCAAGACCATACAGCTAGAAGGATAATTCTATGCCCGGAGACTCGCGACATTCCCAAGTTCCAACCTTCTGATGTTCCAGAGTCAATAGGCTTCACAGGACCCACAAGGGTAAAAAAATATATCGGCAGAATACTACAAACAAAGGAGGAACAAAAGTAGGCGGATATGAATAAAGCGGTCAAGTTCTTGCGTACAACCTAATAAACCAACCCAAGGATGCCCATTAATACAATTTTATTTTATATATACGGAGTCTAGGGAAAATAAACCATAACCTACCTGTCGTCCGATGACAAGCTTGAACCTCTTCCGAAAAACTCCAAAATGAAATCACACTCGAACTCGGACTTGAATAACTTGACGTAGATAATTAATTTTCTTCCCAAAATTAAACACAACGTCAAAATATATCTAGTTCCACCTAATTCTCTCCGTATACGTATGTAGAAGGTGGCCTTTACTGCTGCAACATCACTTTCTAATATATAAAAAACATGGAAAGAGAATTAAATGCTGCCAAACTTTCAAAGTTTGGCAGCTATATATAATAAGTATGTTGGATTGCCAACATTAAGCAATACTGCCACCGCTTGCTGATAATGCTTGCTGGCCACTCCCTCCACCTACACGTGGAGTGGAGGTGGCAATTGCAAGGCAACAAAATAATATTTTCGTCCCGTTATTTATATATTGAGGTATTGCATAAATTCGTGGTAAAATAAATATAATATTTTAAATATACCATAATTGATAGAAAATCATCTCCAATAAAACCTACTATATTATAATAATAATTTTCAACATAGCTAAATTTACTATCTCCGTTAAAATAATACAATGTATAAAAACCTTATAAAATAAATACATATACAATTGTATCGTATCAAAAATATTTTCCATAAACCTTTAAAATATTTTGAAAAGGTAATAATAATATAATATAACTTCCTACCACCTTCGACTTTTAAATAAAATACTTTCAAATACGCACGATTTCGATACTCAAGAATTCTCTCGGGATCCTCCCTTATTTTTTATAACTGTTTCGGAACTGAAATGGCGTCTTAAAACGTAAAGTTGAGGCTTAAATCGAGTTTAACCCGACCCGGTTCGCGACCCGGTTCGCAACCCATTTTCTGCCAGACAGTCCGCGGTAAAATAGTCATAACTTTTTACTCCGAGATCAGTTGGACGTGAGGTTTGGTGCGTTGGAAACTAGACTCGTAAACCTTCGATTTGGTATCTCGGGGGACTTCTAACTCCTTATATATTGGGAGAAAAGCTCCGAGACATTTGACTCAAGGTTCAGAAAATTTGTTAAAGGTCTTACGATATCTTTTGTCGATTTGCTTGACTTCAAAACTTAAACGTGGGAATGACCGGAAGGGTCATTACAATCTATCTCTGCTCGATCCCATTCAATACATACAAAATGCACTAGCACAAGAAGTCGGAACTACACCATTCTCATAATCAAGATAAAATACATTTAATCTTGTGCTACAATAATACCGATGGCTTGTCCAATTTCTATTCTAGATTGTGAACAAAAATCTTTATACTTATAAGAATCGATGATTTAATCCTTTATGTATAAGCTAAAACTCTATACACTAAATCATCTACCATATAAGTAAATGGACACATAAACGAATACATGATCTATTAAATCTTTTATTAAAATTGATTTAACAATTGTTCTATAACAAAAACTATATCTAAACACATGGTCAATAGTATATATATCATGGTTAATAGTATATATCCCAATAATCTCCCACTTAGACTTTTATCATCACAATTGTTATAATATACTATATCTAAACGCATGGTTAATAGTATATATCCTAACACTGCTATGCCATTATGTTATACGTGGCACAAAGTTGCCCATGTGAAAAGCTAACATAGAAAGGGGACTAGTCTTTAGTGGAATATTCTAGAAAAATAGGGAGATTTCTCATGGAAGATCTTAGAATTCCTTGAATTTGTATGGAGGGTCCTTGAAACTTTCTGGCACCGTAGAAAACCCGTAGAGATGAGACTATCTTGTAAATATGAGGGAGTACAATAATTATTATTTATATATTAGCCTCTATGTGACTAGTATAAATAGAGGGGCATTCATTTGTAAAATTATCAAGCAAATCTTCTAAGTCTTGAGCAATATAAAAGTTTTTTTTGACAATTCTCTTGTGTCTTTCTTCAATTTAACGTCTCCTTATCGATCTAGTGTTAAAAAAGCTTACTTGAGCTTGAAAGATTCGTGAGTGAATTGTCAAGTGCCACACGGTGTGTTTAGTGGAAATCTAAGTTCGTGACAACTTGGTATCAAAATAAAGATTAATACTAGGGGAATAACAAAGGGGGGGAGACATTAACACTGTTAGCACCGCCAACATCAGACGGGATACTGGAGAGAAGCACTGAAAAGGGAGAAAGAATCATAAGAAGAATGAGGAACTGCAGTCCGATCTTACACCAAGCGAAGCACTGACATCCCACTCACCTTTGTTCACTGAGGCGAGCGATGATGAACAGAAGGAGTTGCCCATAGACGTCACGCCTAGAATAGAGTGGATCGCGATGGTTGACACGACAAGGCACGCCTTGGAGACTTTTGGCAAACGTTTGAATGATAAGTTGAAGACTCTTGAAAACTTCACCTTTGAGGAGAATGAAAATATTCGAAAAGCGTTGGAGGGGCGAGTGCAAACATGCAAAATTGGAGATGATGGGAACCATCACTTCCTTGGAGTGTAGGCTCATGGAAGCATTAAGCACAACTGAGACCATGAAGGTCAAGATGGAGCCACTCGGTAGGAATTGTCCCAAATCGCCTCTGCCTTCTCCAAAACGCTTTTGTGAAATAATGAGCATTTTTGGAAAAGTTTTTGCATTTATAGTGATTATCGCGCTATAGCGGCCCAATCCCTCTATAGCGGTACCATTATAGCAGTTGCTTCCCGCTATAGCAGGTTTGATCGATATTGACTCCCGCTATAGCACAAATTTCTCTGGTATAACAGCGTCGTAGTAGCGGTCTGCCACCAGTTATAGCCGGAGTGGTGAGGCAAAAACTCAAAAAATCTCTCAGTTTTGCCTTTTTCACAACACACCCTCAAATCATGACATAACGAACTAATCCTTTTACGTCAAGTTTGATATCGGGAGTTCTACTCATCCAAATTCATTTCTGAAAAATTCTACGGACTCCTTATCACCTTAGCTAAACAAAAAAAAGCTAAGATTTAATAACTTAACCCAACCCCTCCCCCGATTGCCCTAGACCTCATCTTGCTCAGATTTTGTCCAACACTGGCCTAGCCTGAAAATTCAAACTTCTAATTTTAAAAATTTCTAACCCCAATTTCTTGCACTATTGGCTCACCCGTAATGACGGAAAGGATCGTTACACTAAGAAATCTTTTAAAAGTGTTGAAAGAAATACCAACTTATTAAATTTAGTATATTTTGACATATGTGAATTGAATGGCATGCTGACTAGATATTCTATAACGTTTATTGTTGATAGTTCTAGATATGTTTATGTATATTTATTGAGACACAAAGATGAGGCCTTTAATACTTTTAAGAATTATAAGGCTGAAGTGGAAAATCAATTAGGAAAAAAGATCAAAATTTTAAGAAGTGATAGAGGAGGAGAATATCTTCCTACAGAATGTGACATTTTTTGTGAAGAAAATGATACTATTCATGAATGTTCTGCACCTCGTACTCCTCAATAAAATGGTCTAGCAGAAAAAAATAGAACTTATTTAAAAATGGTTAATGATTTGTATGCTGAGTTACCAATTAATTTGTGGGGGAAAACACTTCTTGCTACATATCATATATTTAATAGGATTCCTATAAAGAAAAATCAGATTTCTCTATATGAATTGTGGAAGGGAAGAAAACCTAATATAAGATATTTTAAAGTGGTGGGGTGTCTTGCATATTACAATAACAATGATCTAAATCGGATCAAGTTGGGTTCTAGAGGTATCAAGTGTGCATTTGTAGGTTATGCCTCAGATAGCAAAGCTTATCGACTTCTTAATTTAGAATTAAATATAATTATTGGATCTTAAAATGTAAAAAAAATTGTATATCTTTTAACTTCGGATAAAAAAATTCAATCTTCACCAACCGATGTAACCATGAAAGAAACATCTCATAGGATTGTTGAGCAATCTAGCTCACAAGAGGTTAATAATCAACCTAGTGAAAAAAGAGAAGTACTAGAGTTCGAAAAGCTAAAATACTTGAATCAGATGAGATTGACTCCCAACGTATTTCTTTTAATCTTGCTGAAGGTAATAGAGATATGGTTGTTAGAACAGTCCTAATTATTCTTCAAGTGGAAGATGATCCTGTAACGACTGGGTCTGTCATTACGGTAGTCCAATCGCGCCAAGTTTTGGAGTTAAAAAACTCCGGATTTGGGATTTTGAAATTCTAGGCTAAGCTAGTCTCGGTCGAATTTGGAGCGAGGTATAGTCTAGGAAAATTCGGGTAAGGATTGAGTTAGATGTCTTGATTTGAGCTAGTTTTCCACGTAGCCAAGATGTAAAGGAGTACGGAAGACTTTTTAGAATTGAATTCAGGTAAATAGATCTTCCAAAATCGAGATTGACGTGAAGTGGTTATTTTGGATCATCGGGGAAGCAAGTGTATTGTAAAATGGACCAATTTTGGAGAATTTCAGACATTCTGTCCGTGATGAGCGCTAAGGTTCCGCTGTGGCGACCTTCGCTATAGCGCAAGAAAAGATCGCTATAGCCGAAGTCAAGGCGGTCAATCTCTGCCATAGCGGTTGACTTCTCTACGGTGGTACTGCTATAGCGGAAGCCGACCGCTATAGCGAAGCTCAATGGAATTTAATTCAGAAACTTCCTCAAAACAGTTCAGTTTTCTACAATTCATTTGGGAGAAGAACTAGGGCAATTTCAGGCGTTTTTCCTCCGTTCTTTATCGTTTTTCTTCCCTAAGGTAAGGTTTCTACTCCCCAAACTCCGTAATACTTTTCCTATGCGGTATAATTGCTAGGGGTGGACTTAGGGAGAGGTTTGGAATGACTTAGGGATGGTAGAATCTGGGGGGAAAAGGGGGATTCTATGTGTAGAAGTTCTTGGGTGTTGCTAAATTTACCGTTTTATGATCATGTGACCTTAATTTCCTAATTTTATCCGTAAAAATAATAGAACTAGGTGAATTAACAGTGAGAAAGCCCAGGTAAAGGGTGGAATGATCATGGGTGGCCTGGGGTTTAGGATTCTTGCGTAATCCGGGTAAATTATAGGCCATGGAAATTAATTCTTGGTTATTGTGTGTTGTTTTAGATCAAGAACCGACAAGAACTTCGGAGAATGGGAAAGCTCCGGTTGAGTAGAGCTTGGATCATTTCAAGGTAGGTGATGACTTGATTTCTTCATGCATTGTGTGTTTGAGTACTTTTATCTAAGTGATTGTATGAGATGCATTGCTTAGGAGATGAATTGAAATGTCTTATAGTCCTGTTTGATTAGTCTGGTTATTGAACTGTGCATTTTTGCTTGTTGGTTTACAAGTTAATTGTTCATTGTTGTGACTGTGGATTGTTGACTAACGGTTGGCTCGGGTACCACTCCTGGTATGGGAAATTACTAACGGTTGGCTCGGGTACCATGCTTGGTACAAGAAATTACTAACGGTTGGCTCGGGTACCACGCTTGGTACAGGAAATTACTAACGGTTGGCTCGGGTACCACGCCTGGTACGGGTTTACTTTACTTCATCATTGCATGGATATTTGTTGCATTGTGTTGATTGATATTGGTTCTGTGAGTGGACCAGGCTGTATCATTGAGATGTGACTTTTAATTATGGTCCTTGTGAGGCCGGGTTATTATTGTATTTGATTTAGAGTTGGTCTTGGTGTAGACCAGGTCGCTAGTGAACACTTAGGTGTTGGTTAGAGGGGATCTCAGGGTGGGTCTGGGCTATATAGATATGGGGGTGTGACTTGTATTGATTTTCGTATTGGAAGTGAATGGCATGTTGAGACAAGTTAGGATGATATTTGTAGTTAGAGGTGTTTGGTAATTGGATTACGTGTTTCCTATACTGTTACTTGATTCTTGTACTATTCATACATTGTTATTGGAACTGGCTGATAATCCTACCAGTACACGGTGGTTGTGTACTGATACTGCACTTGCTTATTTTTTGTGAGTACATAAAATCTTCCGGCGGTTGACGCACGACCTCACTTGTAGGCCCGACTGTTCCAGATATCAAGGGTGAGCTATTCGACCAAGCTGCCTCGGTGTCTATCTTTTGAGTTACAGCCTAATTATTTTGGGCTTAGACTATTTCTTATTATTTTAAGTTTCGGGATTGTATCCCCGTACTCTAGTATTGGTAGCATTTGGTATGATGACTTTTAGGTTCTAGGGGAATTTTCGCAGGCTTATTTAATGATATGGTTCCTTGCGTATTCGAATTTCTAGTTTATTTTCTGTTTGATGGTTTTAGGCTGTTAGTCTATGCTAAGAGTTGGACTCTATTGGTTCGCTCATCTGGGAGTTGGGTGGGTGCCACTCACGATAGTTTAGGTCATGACAAAGATGGTATCAGATCCCTAGGTTTGTTGATCTCATCGTACCAAACAAGTCTAGTAGAGTTTTGTGGAACGGTGCGGAGACGTCCATACTTTTCTTCGAGAGGCTATGGGGCTTTAGAAAAAATTATATCTTCCTTCGTTCCTTCGTGCTATAACTTGATTCCAATTGATATCTGGTAATACAAATTGGTATCTAACCTCATTCACTCTTTTGTCTGCAGATGGTTAATACAAGAAATAATAGAGCGAGACCAGCGGTCCCAACAACGGGCCTGACAACTCGTGGCAGAGGTAAGGGAAGGGGCAGAAGACGAGGGAGAGCCACACCCGCCAAAGGTGGGGCTCAAGCTGCTGCAGGAGAGCGAGAGGCAACCTCTCCCCCACCTCAGGATCAGGTTGTTGAGGATGTGGAAGTTGTTGCGAGGATGAAGGGTCACAGGTGGAGGCGGAGGCGACACCGATTGGGGGTGCAGGCCTTCCTAATATGACACTAGAAGCCTTTCAGCAAGCTTGGAATATTTTGAGTGGGTTGGTTGGTGCTGGAGCCATACCCGCGGTATTTGCAAATCAGGCTTAGGATACTCAACCAGCAGTTACTATGGCGCCTAGGATGGACGCAGTTTCAGGCACAAATGATTTTTTCAGGCCAATGCTAGGCCCGGTGATGACCAAAAATGAACATGAGATGCTGACCAAGTTTCTCAAGCTGAAGCCTCCGACATTTCAGGGTACCGATAGAGAGGATGCTTATGAGTTCATCTTGGATGGCTATGAGCGGTTGCACAAGTTGGGTATCATACGTCAGCATGGGGTTGAGTTTGTCATATTTCAGCTGCAGGGTGACGCTAAGAAATGGTGGAGGTCTCAGCAGACCATCTACATTGCTTGCTTTGACTTGGGAGGAGTTTCATGCTCTCTTTCTAGAGGTACGTACCTCGTACCTTGAGAGACAGGAAGAAGGATGAGTTCTTGCATTTGGAACAGGGAAGCATGTCAGTCTCTACTTATGAGGCTAAGTTCCATGCTTTGTCTCGTTATGCTACTCAGTTGTTGGGTTTAGAAGAAGAGAGGGTCCGGTTATTTGTGAAGGGTCTGAACACTGATTTACAAGTATTGTCCGTTCACATGACTTCTTCAGAAAAGGGCTTCAATCCAGTGATGGACTATGTTAAGAAGTTAGAAGGGGTCAAGCAAGCGGGGCAGACTAAGGCTTTAGCCAAGAATCCCTAAAATGAGGGAAATTTTAGTGGTTCGTACTCCAGGGGATAGAATCAGTAGGCATACTCAGCCTGTCCTATTCAGTCAGCTCTGTCAGCTACTACAGGTGGTCTTCAGGGAGATAATCATCAGACTTCAGCTCCTAGAGGCCAGGGAACATCCTATACATCTGCTAGCAGGCCTACACTTGACCGTGGGTGCTTTCATTGTGGTGATCTGGGCCACTTTAAGAGGGAGTGCCCACTCAGGCAGACAAGTAATCAGGGTCAGCAACAATCTAGAGCAGTGGTCCCGGCAAGTAGAGGCGATAATACTAGAGGTCATCCACAAGGTGGGCGAGGTAACTTACATGGAGGCGAAGAGAAAGAGGGAACAGCAGCGCAGGTACGGGTGCAGCGCAGCCGGCCCGGGAAGTTACCCGGATTGATAATCGGGCTCATTGCTATGCATTTCCAGGAAGGACCGAGGCAGAAGCATCAGATGCGGTGATCACATGTACCATTCTTGTCTGCGATAAAATGACTTCGGTATTATTTGACCCAGGTTCTACATATTCTTATGTGTCTGTGAGTTTTGCTTTGGGTCTGGACTTGATATATGATATCCTTGATTTCCCTATCCATGTTTCTACCCCAGTTGGAGAGTCTGTGGTTGTGACTCATGTTTACTGGGATTGTTCTGTTGTGTTTGTGGGGTTACATACTTGGGTAGACTTGGTAATCCTGGATATGGTTTATTTTGATATTATCTTGGGCATGACCTGGTTATCCCTTTATCATGTTGTGTTAAATTATAACACCAAGACTGTGGCTCTAGAGATTTTGGGTAAGGATAGGCTAGAGTGAGAAGGTGTGTACATGCCTAAGCCAGTTAAGATCATATCATTTGTTTGGGCTAGGAAGCTAGTAGGGAGGGGGTGTCTAGCCTTCTTGGCTCAGCTCCGGGATGATAGTGTGGAGTCCCCATCTATTGAGTTAGTTCCAGTGGTTTCTGAGTTTCGAGAGGTGTTTCTAGCGGATTTTCCTGGTATGCCTCTGGATAGAGATATAGACTTTTGTATTGATTTGGAGCCAGACACTCGTCCCATTTCCATTCCTCTGTATCGTATAGCTCCTGCAGAGTTAAGGGAACTTAAGACTCAACTGCAGGAACTCATATATAAGGGATTTATCCGTCCCAGTGCTTCGCCTTGGGGTTCTCTGGTCTTATTCGTAAAGAAAAAGGATGGTAGTATGTGGATGTGCATAGATTATAGGCAGTTGGAAAAGGTTACCATTCAGAATAAGTACTCACTACCCCGTATTGATGATCTATTTGACCATCTCCAGGGTGCATCAGTGTTTTCAAAAATTGACTTGAGGTCGGGGTATCATCAGTTAAAGATTAAGCCTGAAGACATTCCTAAGACTGCTTTTCTGACCTGGTATGGGTATTACGAGTTCTTAGTGATGTCATTTGGTTAGACTAATGTGCCGACAACATTCATGAGTTTGATGAATTGGGTATTGAAGTCATATTTAGATTCCTTCGTTATCATTTTCATCGATGATATTTTGATCTACTCCAAGAGTAGGGAGGAGCATGCTAATCATCTTCATATTGTGCTGGACATACTGAGACGTCAAAAGCTTTATGCGAAGTTCTCCAAGTATGAATTTTGGTTGACTTCGGTTGCGTTCTTGGGGAATGTAGTGCCAGAAAGGGGGGTGATGGTAGACCCCCAGAAGATTGAGGCAGTCAAGAGTTGGGCCCGGCCTAGCTTTGTGACAGAGGTGAGGAGTTTTGTTGGTATCGCAGGGTACTACCGCAGGTTTGTTAAGGATTTTGCGTCTATTGCTACTCATCTGATCAGGCTAACACAGAAAGATGTACCATTTGTGTGGTTCAATAAGTGCGAGAAGAGCTTCCAAAATCTCAAGACACTTCTGACCACGGCTCCTATTTTGTCCTTGCCGGTTGAAGGTAAATATTTTATTATTTACTGTGATGCTTCACATTCTGGTTTGGGTGTTGTGTTGATGCAGGACAGGAATGTGATAGCCTATGCATCTAGGCAGTTGAAGGTGCATGAGAGGAACTACACGACTCACGACTTAGAGTTGGCAGCGGTGGTTTTTGCACTCAAGATTTGGAGACACTATCTCTATAGTGTCAAGTGTGAGGTGTTCACCGATCATCGCAGTTTGCAGCATGTGTTCACTCAGAAGGACTTGAATTTGAGGCAGAGAAGGTGGATAGAATTGTTGAAGTACTATGATGTGACTATTCAATACCATCCGAGTAGGGCTAATGTGGTGGCAGACGCATTCAGCCGGAAGACAGTTAGCATGGGTAGTTCGGCTTGTTTGGGGGTGTCCAAATGACCACTAGCAAAGGAAATTCAAGCGTTTGAGTCCAAGTTTATGTACTTGGGTATTTCAGAACAAGGTGGATTGTTGGCCAACATTGAGGTCAAGGCCACCTTCATAGAGGAGATAAAGGCCAAGCAGTTTCAGGATCCGAAACAGAGTAAGCTCCGGGGTAAGGTAATATCCAGGGAGGTCAGGGACGTTACGCTAGACTTTAGTAGAGTACTAAATTTTAGGGGGAGGATTTGTGTTCCTCGGGTTGATGATATAATTCAGAATATCTTGGCAGAGGCTCACGGTTCGCGGTACTCAATTCATCCAGGTGTGAACAAAATGTACCGAAACTTGAGGAAGCGTTACTGGTGGCCCGGGATAAAAATGGACATAGTTGATTTTGTGTCCAAGTGTCAGAACTGCCAGCAGGTAAAGTATGAGCATCAGAGACCTGCAGGTCTATTTCAGAGGATGCACATTCCCGAGTGGAAGTGGGAGAGGATAGCCATGGATTTTGTGGTGGGTCTTCCCAAGACATTGGGGAGGTATGACTCAATTTGGGTCATTGTCGACAGGCTGACCAAGTCCGCTCATTTCATTCCGGTCAAGGTAGATTACAATTCGCAGCAGTTGGCTAAGATCTAAGTGAAGGAAATTGTGAGATTGCATGGAGTACCACTGTCCACTATTTCAGATAGGGGTACACAGTTCACCTCTAAATTTTGGGGCAAGCTACATAAGAGTTAGGTACACAACTCACCTTTAGTACAACCTTCCATCCTCAGACTGATGGTCAGTTGGAGAGGACGATCCAGATATTGGAGGACATGCTGAGAGCATGTGTGATGGACTTCGGGGGTCATTAGGACCAGTTTCTACCATTGTGCGAATTCTCATACAACAATAGCTACCACTCTAGTATTGACATGGTACCATTCGAGGCATTGTATGGGAGGGGCTGTAGATCACCGGTTGGGTGGTTTGAGAAAGGCGATGTAAAGCCTCTAGGCGTGGACTTGGTAAGGGAAGCGCAAGAAAAGGTAAGAGGCATTCAGACCAAATTGTTAGCCGCCCAAAGCAGGCAGAAAGAATACTCAGATCACAAGGTCCGGGACATGGAATTTCAGGTTGGTGAACAGGTACTATTGAAAGTGTCACCAATGAAGGAAGTTATGCGGTTCGATAAGAAGGGCAACCTCAGCCCTCGGTTCATCGGTCCGTTTGAGGTTTTTGAAATTATGGGGTTAGTGGCTTACAAGTTAGCACTGCCGCCTAATTCATCGAGTGTCCATCCGGTATTCCATGTATCCATGCTTAAACGATACCATGGGGATAGGGATTACATCATCAAGTGGGATTAGGTGCTCTTCGATAAGGATCTTCATTATGAAGAGGAAACAATTTTGATTCTTACTCAGGATGTCCGGAGGTTGAGAACAAAGGTAATTGATATGGTAAAGGTTTAGTGGAAGCATCATCCGGTTGATGAAGCCACTTGGAAAACCGAGAAGGACATGCGGGACAAGTACCCTCACTTGTTTGAGGATTCAGGTACTACACTTTCCTTCCTTTATTTTCATAATTTTGGGCTTGATCGTTCGGGGATGAATGATGGGTAAATTGGTATCTGTTGTAACGACCAAATCTGTCATTACGGGTAGTCCAATCGAGCCAAGTTTTGGAGTTAGAAAACCCCGAGTTTGGGAGTTTGAAATTCTGGGCTAGGCTAGCCTCGACTGGATTTGGAGCGAGGTATAGTCTAGAGAAATCCAGATAAGGATTGGGTTAAATATCTTGATTTGAGCTACTTTTCCACGTAGCCAAGATGTAAAGGAGTCCGGAGGACTTTTCGAAAATGAATTCGGGTAAATAGATCTTCCGGAATCGAGATTAACGTGAAGGGGTTATTTCGGATCGTCGGGGAAAGCAAGTGTGTTGTAAAAAAAAACTAATTTTGGAGAATTCCAGATATTATGTCCGTGACGAGTGCTAAGGCTCCGCTGTGGCGACTTCCGCTATAGCGGAAGAAAAGACCATTATAGCAGAAGTCAAGGCGGTCAATCTCTGCCATAGCGATTGACTCCGCTACGACAGTACCGCTATAGCGGAGCCCGACGGGATTTAATGCAGAAACTTCTCCAAAATAGTTTAGTTTTCTACAATTCATTTGGGAGAAGAACTAGGGCGATTTCAGGCGTTTTTCCTCCGTTCTTCATCGTTTTTCTTTCCTAAGGTAAGGTTTCTACTCCCCAAACTCCGTAATACTTTTTCTATGCGATAGAATTGCTAAGGGTGGACTTGGGGAGAGGTTTGGAATGACTTAGGGATGGTAGAATTTGGGGGAAAAGGGGGATTCTATGTGTAGAAGTTCTTGAGTGTTGCTAAATTTACCATTTTATGATCATGTGACCTTAATTTCCTAATTTTATCCATAAAAATAATATAATTAGGTGAATTAATGGTGGGAAAGCTCGGGAAAAGGGTGAAATTATCATGGGTGGCTTGAGGTTTAGGATTGTTGCGTAATCCGAGTAAATTGTAGGCCATAGGGATTAATTCTTGGTTATTGTGTGTTCTTTTAGACCAAGAACCGGCAAGAACTTCGGAGAACGGGAAAGCTCCGGTTGAGTAGAGCTTGGATCATTTCGAGGTAGGTGATGGCTTAATTTCATCATGCATTACGTGTTTGAATACTTTTATCTAAGTGATTGTATGAGATGCATTGCTTAGGAGATGAATTGGAATGTCTTATAGTCCTGTTTGATCAGTCTAGTTATTGAACAGTGCATTTTTGCTTGTTGGTTTACAAGTTAATTATTCATTGTTATGACTGTGGATTATTGACTAACGGTTGGCTCGGGTACCACGCCTGGTATGGGAAATTACTAACGGTTGGCTCGGGTACCACGCTTGATACAGAAAATTACTAACGATTAGCTCGGGTACCACGCTTGGTACGGGTTTACTTTACTGCATCATTACATGTATATTTATTGCATTGTGTTGATTGTTATTGGTTTCTGAGCGGACCAGGCTGTATTATTGAGATGTGACTTTTAATTATGGTCCTTGTGAGGCCGAACTATTATTGTATCTGATTTAGAGTTAGTCTTGGTGTAGACCGGGTCGCTTGTGAACACTTAAGTGTTGGTTAGAGGGGATCCCAGGGTGGGTTCGGGCTATATGATATGAGGGTGTAACTTATATTGATTTTCGTATTGGAAGTGAATGGCATGTAGAGACAAGTTAGGATGAGATTTGTAGTTAGAGGTGTTTGTTAATTGGATTACATGTTTCTTGTACTGTTACTTGATTCGTACTGTTCATACATTGTTATTGGAAATGGCTGATGATCCTACCAGTATACGGTGGTTATGTACTGATACTGCACTTGCTTGTTTTTTGTGAGTACAAAAATATTTTCGGCGGTTGACGCATGACCTCACTTGTAGGCCTGACTGTTCCAGATATTAAGGGTGAGATGTTCAATCAAGCTGCCTCAGTGTCTATCTTTTGAGTTACAGCCTAATTATTTCGAGCTTAAACTATTTCTTAGTGTTTTAAGTTTTGGGGTTGTATCTCCGTACTCTAGTATTGGTAGCATTTGGTACGATGACTTTTAGGTTCTAGGGGAATTTTCGCAGGCTTATTTAATAATATGGTTCCTTGTGTATTTGAATTGCTAGTTTATTTTCTGTTTGCTGGTTTTAGGCTGTTAGTCTAGGCTAAGAGTTGAACTCTATTGGTTCGCTCATCTGGGGGTTGGGTGGGTGCCACTTACGACGGTCTGGGTTGTGACAGATCCTAAAACTTATAAAGAAGCTATAGCTTCTAGAAATGTAGCTTTTTGAAAAGATGCTATTAAAGATGAAATGGATTCAATAATATCAAACCACACTTGAAAATTTGTTGATTTGCCTCCAACTTCTTTTCCTATCGATTGTAATTGGGTGTTTCAATGAAAGTACCATACTGATGGGACTTTACATACCTACAAAGCTAAGTTAGTAGCTAAGAGCTTTCGACAAAAAATGAGTTGATTATGATACATATGCATCCATAGCAAAAATAACCTCAATTAGAATTATATTTGCATTAGCATTTGTTTACGATTTACATATTCATCAGATGGATGTCAAAACAACATTCTTAAATGGTGATCTCTATGAGGAGGTCTATATGAAATAACATGAAGGGTTCGTTCTACTGAAAAAATGAACATAAAGTCTGTAAGCTTGTCAAGTCATTGTATGGACTAAAACAAGCCCCTAAATAATGGCACAAAAAAATTGATAGAGCAATTTTATCTTCTGGCTTTAAACATAATATTATTGATAAATGTGTTTATACTAAAACATGTAGTAATTATTTAGTACTCCCTGTGTTTTAATTTATTTGACCTACTTTCTATTTTAGTTTGTTTAAAAAAGAATGACCCTTTTCCTTTTTAGTAACTTTTTAATTTCAACTTTCCACATGGCATGTTTAAGACCACAAGATTAAAGGGAATTTTGGTACATTTTACATATTTTTAATTTAAGATCACAATATTTAAAAGTCTTCTTTATTTTCTTAAACTCCATGCCAAGTCAAAATAGGTCAATCAATTTGAAACGGAGGGAGTATTAATTTATTTATATGTTGATGACATGTTAATTGTAAGCAATGATATGAATGGAATTATAGAAACGAAGAGGTTTCTATCTTCCTCATTCGAGATGAAGGATTTTGGACAAGTCGATACCATATTGAGTATCAAAATTAACAGAAATAGTGAGAAATATGTGTTGAGTCAATCCCATTACATTTAAAAAGTGTTAAATAAATTTAGTCATTTAAATATAAAAAAGATTAATTCACCTTTTGATTCAAGCACCAAGTTAATTAAGAATGAAGGAAGAGTTATGACTCAACTTGAATATGCAAGCGCTATTGAAAGGCTTATGTATGCTACACAATGCACAAGATCATACATAACTTTTGCAGTTAATAAATTAAGCAGATTTACAAGTAATTCAAATATTGATCATTAAAAAGCCATTGAACGAGTTATTGATTTTCTTAAGAAAACTAAAGATCTATGTATTCAATACTCAAAGTTTTATGCTATTTTAGAAGGATATATTAACGCAAGTTGAATATCGAGTTTAGGAGATAAGAAATCTATTACGGATTAGGTATTACCTTGGGAGGAGGTGAAATCTCTTAAAAATCCAAGAAACAAACTTGCATAACACATTCAACCATGGAGTCAGAATTTTTTAGCAGAAGCAGAAAAAGAAGCTGAGTGGTTGAAGAATTTTCTTTTAGAAATTCCATTAGTCTCAAAAGGTGTGAGCTCAATTTCAATTTACTGTGATAGTCAATTCATTTTAGTTCAAGCTTATAGCAATATATACAATGAAAAGTCAAGACACATAAGTCTTCGACATGATTGTATGAAAAAATTAATTAAAGATGAAATTGTCTCTCTCGCATTTGTGAAGTCAAAAAGTAATTTGGCTGATCCATTTACTAAATCTCTTACGAGGGAGTTAGTGAAAACAAGTTCGAATTTAATTGGGTTAAAATTCTTAAATTATGTCCACCACTAATGGCAATCCTACCTAACACTATAAAATCAATAATTTTGGGTTCAAATGGTAATAACAAGTTATTGATTCGTGGATATTTCAGTACTTAAGTAAGAGATATACTAGTACTGGTTGTCATAAATTGGAAGGTTGAGTTCTAATAATTTTAATGAGGTTTAGTTCAAAGAACAAGTGTCTCAAATATGACAAAGACACTGAAAGAACTTCACCTATATGAATATAAAAGTGGCACCGCTTCGATTGAGAGTTGGAGTTGCTCTCATAAATGTTCGTAAATTTTGAATAACATATGGCCATAAAAGTGCTAAGCATGTTTGAGTGAAAATTAGGAATAAAATATTTATGTGTGTAGTGTAATCGATGTTATCACAAGGAATAATACGTTCAAGACTATTATGCTATGTGAAATTTTAATTTCGTCTTGTAACATTGCACTAAGCTACTATTCAAATCAAAAAATACATTACTTTATGCATGACATAACTTGATTGAGTCATTATTTATATTTAAACAAGTGGAGGATTGTTAGTAATTGTATGCATAACTTGATTGAGTCATTATTTATATTTAAACAAGTGGAGGATTGTTAATAATTGTTTAAATAAATAATTAATATTATAATTTTAAATATTAAATGAAAGGATGTATTATTTGAAAGGGTGTGTTTTTTAGTGAAAAGATGTGTCTTTTATGAAAAAATTTCAACCATTTCTATTTAAACAAATCAATCGTTACTTTGCAGAGTAATTTTTCTTCCTTCTCAACCTTCTGCAAAAATATTCTTTCTTTCCCAAAAATATCAAGTTTCAGATTTATTGCTTCCCAATAAGATTTCTTCTCTATTTGCTTAGTGCAGAAATTCATAGGCTTTTCATATCCACTAAAATTATTTGTGTATATTCCCATAACAATCTCGCAGAGGAGAGGGAGCAAATATCATTTTTAGGAAAGCGTTTTGTACGTGTTTCAAGCCTCCAATCCAGTGTTTATTATTGATACTCCCTCCGTCCCATATTAACTGAATTGTTGAGATAATGCACACCCCTTAAGAAAACTTTTCTAGGACATATTTTGAACATTACTTTCCATTACTATCCTTTTCATTATTCTCACACTATTCTCAAAAATAAAGTTAGTCATTACTCAACATTACTTGAAATTTGATTATAATAATTACACTTAATAAAGCAATTTGTAAAATAGTGTCTCTTGAAAATTTCACCTCTATGAAAATGTGAAATTTCAATGTAAAATCATAGTTATGACTTTGTAAAGAGTGTAAGTACCTAGAAAATGTAAAATACTCTTTCTTTAAAGGAAGGGCAAAAATGGGAAAAAAATTCAATAATTATCTTGATATTTGAACAATTCACTTATTTTGAACAATGAAAAGCCTCAACAATTCAGTTAATATGAGACGAAGGGAATATTTTCCAACAAAGTTTACAGTAACAATAATCATAACATTCATTTATAAATGGAACATAAAGATATGTGATTCATTAATGCGATTCTTAGGATATTTCATTACCTTATTTGGTAAGATTATAAGAAAATTAATTTCTTTTTGATAGTTTTCACTGTGAAATTTTTATACGAGTATAACTCAAAAAATTTAAATTATATGTTTGGCTAAAAATTTTAATCTCAATTTCAAATAATTTTGATTTCATGATTTGAAGTGATGTCCAATCTACTTGGTTCTTCATCATTTAGGACTTAGGAGAAGTCAATAGGATAAATGTAGATGTTATAAAAATGTGATTATTTTAAACGGTACTTTCCCGCACTAAAAGATCACTCATTTGCTCCCAGTGAGTGAGCAGAACTTCTGAGCCCTAATCTCCAGACTGCAATGAATTTCAGCGTAATTCCAAAATTCTGAAAATCCCAATTCTCCACCATGTCAGCGCCGACGACTGTCGCCGCCGCCGGCACCAGCGAGGACCGCCGACTAATCCACAACAACAACGCAGAGAACTCAGACGGCGGTACCACCATTGCGATGCAGAGGAAGCGAGCTCGAAGAGTGAGCTTTGCTGAGATGACTTCTGTACACTTCTTCGACCGCGATGAAGAGTACGAAACCCCTCCGAACCTCTCCGGTAAAGCTGAAAATAACAGTGAAAGTGAAGAGGTGAACCTAGGTTTTGATCAATTGGTGGACGAGTTCAAAGAGTCCTCGTTGCTCAATGAGGATAGAGAAGATGGCGATGAAGGAAACGATGAGGATGATGAGATGGCTTTGCCTATGTCGTTTTTAAGACCTGCAGAATCACCTTCTCCTGGCAGCAATTTTGGTTCTGCTACTTCAAATGATGGCAAGTGCTTTCTTTCTCTCTCCTTTTCTATCTGTGTATTTATGTATGTAAAAGATGTTGGTAGAGATTTGCGGGTAGAGGTAGACTCAGAATTTGAAGAATGCAAACGAGAGGGTTAATTCGGATTCGTTTGATGGTATCTCCATGACATTTTCTTAATAGCAATTTCATCCACCATAAATTATCTACTAAGCATACAAATGAAAAGAAGAACAGTGCATTCAGAACAATGTGTACAGTTTAACTTGAGTTAAGCTATGATGATTTGAGGTCATCTTATTAAATAATTAATTGAAAAAGCAACACACGAGTGCAAAGCATAGCTACATTGACCCAAGGGTGGTCACTTGAACAACCTTCATCGAAAAATTATATTGTGCATATGGAAAATAATACGGTTTATATATGTCAAAAACAACTTTTTGGAGATATATACTAAAGTTTGGAACACCCTTAGCAAAATTCCTAGTTTCGCCACTGCAGTGTACAATGTATTCTGATCAAAATGTTACCTATGCAAATGCTTATTATTCTCCGGGACGAGATAGTATTAAACTCAGATAAAATTCTTGAAAAACAAATCAAAGTAAATTCATATTATCTGCTGATGCATACAACATTCTCACCATGATTTAACGCCAAAAATTTTAAAATCAAATTGAACACCGTAACGATCCACAAAATTTTGAATCTAATAAACAAAAGAAATGGATCTTAATTTGATCAGTTAGAGTTTCAAGGAGACCAATAGTTTTCAATTTGAAAGATGGAAATTCTAATTTGGGTAGTAGATGGGGCTTCAGTTTACATATGAGATTTCAAGTGTTTTAGGTCCTTTTCCGTGGACCTAAAACAGTATAAGAGAAGGAGCAAAATGATAAAGAAAGAAAAAGAGGTATACAAAATTATAAGAATTGAAATCCTAGATAAAGGAAAATAGGAGCTTGACCGATTCAAATTTTGATCCTTGCCAAAGTAACATTTAGGGTCACTCTCGACCTTTGCACCTATTCCTCTTATCTGAATGCGGGTGCCAACCAAACTATATAGCAAGTTTGAAAACATATCAACATATTTTTTGTATTATTTGCCAAGTTACAGGCAAAGACTACGATTATGGATTCCTATAGTGACCTCAAGTTAACGTATAATAATAATAATTGGATCCACAGTCAATTATTTATAAGTGTTATCAAAAGCAAAAAGTGCAAAAAAACACCAAGGTCCATTGGGCTTTAAGCACAAATAAAGTGTGGACTTTAATGGAAAAAGGCACAAATGGAGGGAAAATGCAAATATATATATGTTAAATCCAAGACTCATAGTAATAAGCATGAATAACAAAATATATAGACAAAGAAATTGAAAAAAACTTACGATAAAGTGACATCAATTGCTTAGTGTCTCCTCTTTAAGAGAGGTTCATTGGCAAGAAAAAGTATGTCTTAGAGCCTTGACGACACTCAAGCGCACATTAAGCGAGGCGAAGGGCTCAACATGTTTTACGCCTCGCTTCAAAGCTTAAGCACGTCTTTGACAACAATTATAAATATTTAGTGGATTTCTTCATACATATACAGGGTTCGGACAAAAGCTACTAGGTTCACGTGAACCCACATGCTACATTGTGGATCCACCCTTGATTATAGGTTCCATGGCACCCCAACCCATCCACATGGGTTCGCCCCTGTTTGTAGAACGTACTCTATTTGGTGCACAATGTACAACTACAACATGCGCGTACCTTGCCTTGATCATCTTCATGCTAGAGATAGGAAGAAGTTATGTATGTCTTTGTCAAAAAAAGAAGAAGAGTTTATGTATTGTCTTTATGGCTTGAATTGTTGTTATTTTGAGAGACTGAATAATTAGGATTTCGGCTCCTTTCTATTTTATCTGTTATCTGTATCCTTTAATGCCCTTTTGAATTGGACCACATTTTGTGAAAGGACTTCTATGATATCTCATATCAGGATAGCTGCTTTTGCGTGTGAACGGTAATAGATTTGTTATCCCGAAGGAATTTGTGGTCATCGAGGTCATTGAATAGGTAATGGAAAAAGAGCCATTTTTTGTCTATTGGTTTAAAGTTCTCAGTTTTGAGGGGTCTCTTCCATTAGACATAATTATGTTGATTTGATCGGAATGTTAAACCCTTCAGAGTTTGTAACAGTAGTGTATTATTTGGCCTTTCTTTTGCACAGAAGATAATTTTTTTGGCCCAGTATCTCCCAATTTTATAAGGCCAGGCCGGCTATCAGATTCAGCAGCGTCAGACGAAAATCATGATATTACTATGGATTCAACAGCTTTCTCCATGCACTTCCGTAGATTTGTTAGATCAGATTCAGGGATAGACTTGAAGACCCCAACAGAAGTATCATTCGAAGAGAAAACACCGACACAGACCAGTCAGCGTAGTTCCATGGAACTGACAATGGCCAATAAGCCAATTTCTCAATCTTCTATGCCCGTTGCCAATTTTAGTGGCGTTAGTGATTCGAGTGACATGAGTCTGATTGGAGAGAACTCGCGAAGATATGATTACGGGAGACTCTCTCCTGATTTAGAAGCTCTTTTAGCAGAAGGCCAAGAGAGATTGCATACAGTTTCTGTTTTAGGAGATACCAGTGTTTTAAAGTCACCAACAAGCAAGAAAATGGAGGTCGGAAGTACAATGACGGATTTAAGTGAAAATGGAGAACAAGAAGCAGATGCAGTTGTTAGTCTTAATATGCCACTTGAACCTTTGTGCCAGAAAATCGACACAGATGATGGTTATAAGTTTCTTTCCCCTGTTGTTGATGGTGATTCATCACTTACACCCAGTGTTCCAGCCCCGGATGATTATGATGATAGAGTAAACCAGTCACCGAAGCAGTTAAGTAATGTAAGTACCCAGGTTATGGTTTGTTAATTCCCCGTTACTTAAATGCATTATTAATAGCCTCGACCTGTTATTTTCTTTTGTTTACACCATCTTGGTACATCACATGGTTGGTGCTTGTCTATAAATCCATTCCTTAGATTACATCTATGTAAATACTTCATCATTTTCCATTTGACATAATGTTCATGTCTGTAGTGTTTCCTGCTCTGAAGTTCTAGATGCTGAGTTTATTTGACAATAAGATAGCTGATAGAAGATTACTTCAAATATAAGATATGATCATTTACTTGCCATCACCAATTCTTTTAGAACAAAAGGTGCATTGGACCCTGAATCTCATTCTCTAATTGCATAAACTAAAATATGACAGATTAACATGGTTAGAGTGATTCCTGTGTCAGTCATATTTTATATATGGTAAATCCTATGTATCTTCAAATGCATTTATAATACCTGGTCATTGTGCTTCTGAATTGTTTCTTAATTCTTCCAGGGGGCTTTAATCAATTAAATATACCGGTAGTTAGTGTCTTGTTTAGCGATGCAGTGTTCTACAGTCCTGTACATTTCATATTGGGGCTAAATCCTTGTTGAATTTTCAAGTAGCTGATGTCTTTGTTTAGGGATGCAGTGTTTTACAATCCTGTACATGCCAATTGGGGCTAAATTACTTGTTAAATTGTCAAACAGATATGCTTGGTCCATGTTCCTGAGTGATTTGTTTCAGTCAAATAGTTATGGTAAATGATTTTGCTGGTTAGGAAGTTAGGCTTAAGCTACTGTGCTTTTCCCAGTGCACTGACTTTCATGTTTTTTCGTTGTTTAAATTGTAGGATTTTGGTGAAAATAATAAGTCTGTCAAGGATGCTTCTGTGGTAGAAAATAGTGAAACCCTATGTAGTAACAATGGTGAGCTTGGTGAATTTTGTGGGTTCCCATGTGGTGAGGAATCTCCGTTGGTGGATTTAGTGTCCTCTTCACCAGCTACACAAAGACTAATAGTTATGGGTAGTCCTTCACCTGTCAAACAGAATTCAATGGCAGTGTCTTTCCTGGAAGATCCCATTTCCTTTTTGAGCAATGAAAAGAGAGGACCTTGGACAAATTCAGCATCCCTCCAGAAGAGCATTTCCAAACTTGAGAGGCTTAAGGCTTCTGCACTCTCTTCTTCCCGTGGTGAAAAAATCCCCAATATGGGCGTCAGATCTTTAGAATTTCCAAAAACACCTTCTTTGGATTCTATATTGAAGAAAAGGAACCTAGATAAGGGAGTCAATTGTATGGATGCCTCTTTGACTTGTACAGAGGAGCAATTTTCAGGTACTTCTATGAAGGAGGGAGAAAGAAAAACGTTCACTCCTGGTGGTAGTAGGAGTAAGGCTCTTTCAAGTTGTGAAGATGTAATTCAATGTGAACAATCTTTTGGTCCAGAAAAGCAGGGGAAATCTCTCAATCAGCTTGATGCTGGTATTCTCCCCATGGATCAACTGTTGAAGCCTGCAGACCCCTTGTCTTCATCAAGGTTTTCTTGGTCAGGGAAGAAAAATGACACGCTTACACTAAATGACCTCAGGAAGAAGATATCACTGATTTCTAGAACTGATTCCCCATTGGTTGATTATTTAGGGCGGGAGGAAGTGATTGCTATTGCTCAAACGTTGGTTTTTTCTCCAGAAAAATCCTTGCAGTCAAAGTGGACTGAACATCAGTCTAGCCCCTTTAAAGAATCAAAGTTGCATGATGAACATCCGAAAAGCTTTGGCCCTGTAAAAAATGCATCTTCAATAAGTAATGTGACAGATGGACCATCTGTGACTGCAACGGCTGGCAACTGGTATTCTTCATCCACATCAACTGAAGAACAGTTTGGTTCACCAGTTGTCGAAGGCAGCAAAGTGTTGAGGCAACCAGACAGGACACATAGCATAGAAGCTAAGCTCCCTGATCAAACTAATGAACTGGGAAGCAATGAGGACTCGAGAATCTCCAGGGATGGGAGCTCTCATCTATTGTCAGAAATAGTAGATGGGAATATCCAGTGTGAAACAGGTCTCCCTAAACTTGAAAATGATCCTCGAGAGCGAAATAAGTCTTCTTTTGCTTGCGCTGCTTCTCCCTCTATTCAGAATCTAGAATCGTTGGTAGTTGAAAAGGTTAGTACATCATTCTATTCCTTATGTGTTGTTTACGCCCATCATTAACTATGTTGTGGTGTCAGTATGCAGCTAAACCTGTGTCCTACATGAGCCATGATAATTTGCTTATTTACTAGTTACTACTTCCTTATTGTTATTTTTCCCTCTATTTTATTCTTTTCTATCAATGTGGTGTTGCCCTTTATTCCTTAAAGAAGCTGCTGTCTTTGGCAATTGTTCTTCCTTTTTTGTTAATTTTAGAATATTGAAACTGATATGTGAACATGGACATGGCTGGATCTTCTTTTCATTTATGAATTTGGTGTTTCATTTAATTTATAACTCTAAATCCTTATCGTGGCTTCTATGCACACGCTTGCTGTATGCCTTTTTTGGTATCTTTTTAGATTGAAACTTTGCAACTTGCATACAATATTCACTTAGTACTTATATAACCATATTCTCCAGACTCCTGTAAAACGGTCTTCACGAAGTCCATCAGCAAAGGGGCTTCACTCGCTGGCACAATCCAACTCTATAGGCGAAGTGATGCAATCTCCTACATCCAATCAATCTACTGGCAGACTTAGAAACTCTTCTGCCCATAAAAGAAGCAGTGAAGAGTTGACATTTGGAGATATGGAACACACAAATGAAATTATCATGTCTCATAGGAGCCCAAAACTCCAGAGAGGGGTTGGTAATTATCCAGGAACTTCGGGAAATCCTGATGATAGTGGAAAAGAAATGCGCAGAGCTCATGATGAACTCAGACAGTGGAAAGATGTAAGATTGCTTTATGGTCTTTCTATATTACTTGCCTGGATGACACTTTTTCTGAAGAGAAGGGCCTGGGAAATGAAAAAGCTTCCCCTTTACCTTGCAGATTAATTCCAAATTTATGAACAATGCAGATGAGTGGATATCTTTGCCTAAAGAAAGACTTACTATGCCAGCGGTATAATCTTTTCACTTCAAGATATGCTTTAGAAATGTCTGTGCTGGTGGAATTTGCTTCTAGATATAAAATAACCAGATATTGATTTGTGTTGTCTTATCATCATGATTATTTGCTAATAAATTATTGTAGATTGAAATGGTGGAAGACATTGTCACCCGGATGCAGAAGGCAAAGACATACGATATTTTACACAGTCAAATTCTCACTCAGGTTTCTTTGATTGGGATACATTGAGTCATGTTTCAGAAATAACGAAAAGCAAAATGATAATATATCAAATGTTAAATTGCATTCTTCTTAACACATTGATTTCCTCATCTTTTCAGAAAACGTCAGTTTCCAATTTTCAGGAGAAAAGGTAAATTCTCGTTTCACCTTTATTTTTCCAACAGAAATAATGTTCATTCATTTTGACCTCAGATTAGTGTGTGCTTGGAAAGTGTGTCATCTCTCTAATATGTAATGATAACACAGAGCTGTTGAAGCAATAATGTTGTTATGTCAGCTTGTACACGAGAAAGCAAAGTTTCACTTGAGGCGTGTGAAGAGGGAGAAACTGCTGGTAGTATTTATGCTCAATCTCTATTTTTATGATCACGTTGCCATTTTTTTGACATGATTCATTAATGCATACAGGAAAAATGTCAACTGTTGAACTCTGGAATTCAGAAGTCTCAAATGTCAAAGATCAATCATTCACTGCATAATTCTGTAACTGTCTCAAGAGGCACCCAGGGTGATGCAATTTCTAGTGAGAGCTCATCAGCCTGTGAAAAGGCTCTGCAGGAGGTACTTTATAGAAATCAAATTTTGTTTACCTTTTGCTGTCTGGTGTGCATATCACTTCTAGGACACTTTGAGTTGCTGGTTATATTTGCCGTCTAAAAGTTTAGGAAATGTTCAATAAGGAATTAAGCTAACAGGGTAACCTCCCTTTTCAAAGTATCATTTTATTTGCCAGGACCATTATTTATTTCTCCATCCTTGGTGTTCGTTGTTCAGCTGAAACTTGGTGGTGTTGCTAGATTATATCATGAGCCTGTATATGTCATTAACTGTAAATTGTACTTATGAATTTTGCACAACAATAAAAACTTGTAACTGGATTTCTTGACTTATTGATCTATTGCCATTGGTCTGAGACTTTGTGTGTCAGTTATTATCCTTTCTGTAGTTGTAGCTCGATATCCATTTTATTGACAGAGCAAGTGCTTTTAGTTGTCCCGATCAGTTGTGGTTACTCTACAGTAATGAGGGCTCAACCATTGGTTTTAGTTCCTTTTTCTTCCCAGTTGAAGTTTGTCTTATGTATGTTGTGAGGCCATGAGGTAGCTAATCTTCATAAATTCATAATCTACTGATTTATCTGGTACAGACTGGAGTTCAGGTCTATTCATCAGAATTAATTGTGGCACACCTGAAAGATGGCAAGATGCAACAGCTTGTTTTATTTGTGACCGTGCTTCTAGAATAACTAGTTAGCACTTCATAACTTTTAATATTCAAGAAATTTTCTCACATTCCAGGTTCTTTGTCTTTGGACGATGAAGACATTAAGAACAATTTCTTACAGTTTATCATCCTCTGTGCACGTGTGCATGTTTCTGTGTGAGGATAAACATGTTTTTCTTAATCATTTGCTCATGATGTAATATCATTTATTAAATGTTTTTTCTTTCTCTTTTTAGAGGACTCAAAAGTTTAAGAAATTAAGATAACATGCTTGATATTAACAAAAAACTTTTGTATATTTTGTTTGTGACATATATAATGCTCTGTTCCTTTGCTCTGTCCGACTCGTCGTACTAGCTATGACCAATTTAATCTAGTTCCAGGATGCAGCTTACTAGTGACTTAGACAACTTGCTCATTTTATGATTCAAGTACTATACAGACGGTTTATGAAATGCAGGTGCCTCATAATAAAGCGGTCACTATCAAGGAGGCTTTGGAAATTTCAGAAAGAAAAGTTGCAAATTTGACTAGATCTTTGCATTCTTTCTTGAAACTCAAGGGAGAGCCAAATTGTGCCGATACTATCATTTCCATTAAAGAACATCTAATGAGGAGATCGTGTTGTAGATTCTTACGTCAAGATATGCAGGTCTCCTCTATCCTAAGTTATAATGCTTCAAGCTATTTTCTTCTGTCACTAACATACACCATTTATTATTTTTTAGATGTGTGTCATTCAGAATGTGAGGAGAGGGAATGGCCATCACGATGTCATCCTCAACTATCTTGGTTTGCTGGTTCAAAGGTTTCTCTTACAATTTTCCTACTATTTTTCACGATTAATGTCTTGGAAGAAAGTTCTGTTCTACCTCTATGTCGTGATATGTTTAGATTTTTATTTGTTTGATACTTCCAGTTTGAAGGCGACTGTTGGTCCAGATCCAAGCATCATCATCTCTAACAATTTGAATGATCTACTAATCACAAAGGTAAAAGTCATGATTATGCTGATTTTTTTTTAATTTCCTTGTCTTGGTTTTATTTTGATGTGCTACATTTTGGTTCTTATAGAATTTCCCAAATATCAATGCTTGTGCTGCATTGAGATTTGTGTTAAAGGCTGAGATTTCAAAGAAACTTGGTGCTAGGACGCCGGCGCAAGAAATGCAGGTAAAGTACAAACTAATGTATTTCCAAAGCAACGGTAGCCAACTTTGTATATCTATGTAAATTACCACCTCTCTCACATTGGCAACAGTTTTGATAAGGTAAAGTGCACTGCTTGTGTCATCCCAGTAATTTGCACAGCACTCTGCACACTGTTGTTGCTGCATGTGCCATTTTCTATAGGGAATAGGTAACAACTAACCCTCTTCCAAGAGGGAAAATGAAAATAGTTGTACTAAGAAAAAAAGTAGAGGATCAAATGCAAACTTGAATTACCTAGTAATATATGGCTCCTAGCAAAGATTGTGTTTGAGACTTGCTTAATGACCCTCTGAAAGTGCAGATTGAAGAACTGGGATCTTGTGAAAGCTGATACTCTCCCTGTCCTAGTTTATGTCGCATGCTTTCCTTTTTATTCTGTCCCAAAAGAATGACATATAGAAAAATTTAGAAGAATTAACCTAAATAGTTGCCCACCCAACCGCGTAAGCTAAAAATAGTTGGTGGATGTATAATATATGTATAATCGATGTAAACTATGTGTATAATCTATGTATACCGGCTAAGAAAAGTAAATAGTGAATCCTACCGACTATTTATGTCGTCCTAACTATTTAACTTTTAAAATTTGCATTTTACTCTTAATACAACAACATACCCAGTGTATTCCCACAAAGTGGGGTTTGGGGAGGGTAGAATGTACGCAGACCGTAACTTTACCTCAGAGGTGAAGTAAAGAGGTTGTTTCCGATAGACCCCCGGCTTAAGACAAAAAAGATCAGAAAAAGACGTGGGTTTTGGACCAACATGGACAAGATGGATACACTTCTGTATTTCCACAGTTAAGATGTCGGTTTTATTAAACGTCTCTCCTTTTCTTTTCATTCTTGTTATGGAAGGCCTTAGCAACATGCTTCACAGTGCTCTGGAACTTAAATGGATTAGGGGATATTCAGCAGGCTTGAGGAGTCAAGATGGACTTGTGATTTCTCACATCCTCTATGCAGATGAATCACTGATCTTATGTGATGCTGAGGAAGAACAGATGCACTATCTTAGACTTATTTTGTTACTTTTTGAGGCAGTCACTGGCCTCCATATAAATCTGCATAAGAGCCAGATGTTTCCAGTAAATGAGGTCCACAATCTTCAACTGGTTAGCAAGTATTCTTGGCTGCAATGTTGGACTCTACCTTCTACTTATATGGGACTAACTCTGGGGATTAAACACAAGTCAATTGCTACATGGGATGGTGTTCTTGAAAAATGCGAAAAAATAGTTGTCTAATTGGAAAAGGCAATATCTTTTTCTCTTGGTGGAAGACTAGTCCTAATAAATAGCTGTGTCGTTATTCCCTATACCTGCTTCTGTTGCAAAGAAAATTGACAAGATTCTTAAGAGATTTTCTATGGCAAGGAAAGAGAGACAAGAAATCTTTCAATCTTGTCAAATTTTTTTTTTTGAATTTTAAAAAAACCAAATAAATGGAATGAAAAAAAGATTACTTTCAATCTTGTCAATTGGGATACACAGTTTTGAAGGGGAAAAAAGATGGAGGCCTTGGGGTTAGAGATTTGAAAATGCATAATGTTATCCTCTTAAACAAATGGTTATGGAGGTGGTTCACCAATGAGGAGGGTACTTTATGGAGAAATATCATCAAAACTAAATAGGGCATGCATGATCAATGGATAACAAAGCTGCCTCGCTCCTCGTATGGATTCTCTGTTCGGAAAAGCATCAGGACTTTCTGGGATGACTTTAAAGGAAACCAAAGGTGTGGTCTTGATTCACCCATCCCATTTCCCCCATTCCGGTAGTCCATTAACAACTTCTGTGATCATTTATGGTCATTCATTATAACCACCAACCCGTTACTTCAAATTTCTCCGTTCACTAACCACCATTAATACCCCTAGAAGTGAGCACCACTCCCAGCCTCCATTAAATAACTAACATCTACTATACATGTTACATAGTCTACCCATATCACGTTGATACTAATTTATCAAGCCAAAGTGGAGAAATTACCTTAAAGGATCAAAATCCCAACTCTTGTCCTTTTGAAGAACTTGGTGGGCCAGCATTTATGAGCATTAAATAACCCAAATACTCATTAATGATCCTAGGGTGAAATTTTCTCCAAAAACGTGAGTCCTAAGTCATGAGTTGAGTTTTGGGACAAAAATATCGAAACTCGTTTTATAGTAGTTGAGGTCGTAGGGCATTTTTCACTCCGTGGCGTGTGTTGTTCGGGCCACGGCATGGGTAATGCGCTAATTGCTTGCCTCGCCTTGCCTTGCCAGACAAGCTTCACGCTTTGGTTGTTTGACAGTTGCACATTAAGCTGCTTTGGCAGCAAACTTCTTTGGGTAATGCGGCAGCGAGACTAACGCCTGACCTGGTCGATATCTAGGCAACCTTCACGTGTTAGCCTCACAGTAGAGCCAAACAGAGCTGGACTATTTTCTTGAACTCCCCCACCAAAACTCTGTTTCGTGCCACACCGTGACTACCAGTGACTTGCTTGGCCTGCCAGGTGATCTTCACGCGTTAGTCACACAATGGGGCTGAAATGTGCTGCCCATGTGCACCGAAACTTCCTCACCAAAACATGTCCAGGCATTATCCATGCCATGGTATGACTCCCTTAGCCTCTATGCAATAGGCGTGTTATGGTGCGATCGCCCTGTAGCCTTTTTAACCTTTAAACTTCAAAATTCTACCTTTTTGCTATAATATCAATCCCAATTCATTTCTAACACCCAAGTCAACATCCACGTCAATGTTCAAACATTGGAATCACTTATGTCTGCCTATTACGTCTGCTGCTTTTGAAGCTTAGAACGAAGATGTTGAAGCAACTGATATATTCCCACACAAATAACTATAGTGTATAGTCTATAAAATCCACAGAAAGACTTTTTGGGCCATTAATTGTTGGGAAGCAAATGAGGAACTATCAATAAAACGATTCTCAAACACTGATGCTTTTCATGTCCGGAACTGTCTTAGTACTTTTACTTTAACAACTTGCGTTGTAAAAGCAGTCTTTAACAGTGAATCTTGCTGAGCTACTTTTTGAATTCTGCCTAGACACTTTAAGCTTCTTGGGATTGATACAAGTATATTGATAATATGTGCAGGTCACCCGTTTCCTTTTAGGCAACTCGCTTGATGTGGTCGCAGAGGTACAAAAGGCACAAACGAAGTTCCGTAACTTGGCGGATATTACCTTTTCCACTCCAACTGGTATTGTTGTTGCTTTCTTTCTTTCATTTCTCACCCCACCTGCTGACTTCTGCTTATGATATTTGTTTGCAGTTAGGCCTCTAGCATCAGGCGCTTGCTGACAATTATTTTAGGGTTATTTATTGCTGTAATTTCAGTAATTTAGAATTAATGTTTGAGATTGTTTAATTGTTCCTTCTGCCCTATATTATCTGATATTATTTGACTACGTATGGAATTTAAACATGCTAATTTGACTTTTATTCTATATTTATGGTGTGAAATTAATAATCTGTGTAAAGCTAATCCGAGAGAACATTTGAATAGATTTACTACTGCAAAGTCCTGAAATTTGCAGGAGCTACATAGAATATATCATTAATGGAATGGTTAACATATTGGGATTTTCTAAAATAAAAAGTCTCATGTAAAACAGAACAATGTAAATATTTTACTTCAGTTATACAATATTTTAATATTGTTGGATTAGGGGTATTAAGTTCTAATTTGTATGTGTTCTTATTTTATTTTGTTGCACTGTCGCATTTCTTGTAAGTTTGGTCACAAAAGGTACTCTTGTGGGAAGACTCATTCTGTCTTCCTATTTAGTTTCAGTCCATGTTGCTTGGACTCTTCGAAAATGATGTCGGATGCGTGTTGGGTCCTCCAAAAGTAGTGCATTTGAGGAGGATCCGGCATAGGTGCGGCTGCACATTGGAGAGTCTGAGCAACATAGGTTTTAGTTGAATTTTAGATTAACATTTCCTTTGGCTGAATACATGGATAGCCCCTTAAACTTGCCAGTAAATTTCATTTAGACACTCGAACTATGACATGTTCCAATTAAGCACCTGAACACAGGATAAAGTGTTCCTATTAGATACTTCGACTCATATTTCGGAGAAGTTTTTGTGTGTTCATTAGCGCCCATTACGTAGATAAGTTAATAGCATAAAATTGCTTCCTCCTTTAATTATGCACATCAGTATCATTTGGAACATGCATGAGGTTTTACAGCTTATTGAGGTTAATGTGTATAGTTAAAGGAAACGACATATTTTAAGTGGTTAACTTATTTGCGCAATGGGTGCTTGAGAACACGCCGAAGTATTCTTTAAAATTTTGAGTCGGAAGTGTCCAATAAGAGCACTTTATCATATGTTCAGGTTCTCAATCGGGACATGTCATAGTTCGAGTGTCTAAGTTAAATTTTACTAGCAGGTTTAAGGGGTTGTCTATGTATTCTGCCATTTCCTTTGCGTCTCTTTCCTTTCAAGGGGTTATTTCTTATTCTTTTCACCCACGTTAAAAGTTTTCTTTCTCTTGTCTTATAAGTCTAACATCAGGCATTCCGCCTGTTTGTTGCACATCCTTTTTGTATTTCTAGTTATGTTTTTCTGATGATTGTTGTCATTTTTCATGTTCTCAAGTTGTTGAGCTCCTCTTACACACTACATTTCATATATTAGGTTCTAGCATGGAAATGTACTAAGAACATTGAAGATAACTGACTGATAGAGACAGCTTTGCTGTCCCCTGGAGATGAATACCATTAATTCTTATCTTCGGCTGCATGGTTATATCGTATGATTTTTTTTAGTGCTTTTATCACAAAAAAGAGGGAATTGTGAATTCTTTCATATTTTGGGATGGATAAACAGATAAATTTCATGCCTAGATGACACAGTGGAACTCCATGCCTTTACTTTTACTGCAATTTATCAGAAATTAAAGTCTTCTGCATTAAACAGTAAATTTGTCCTTATGGAGTAAGTTTTGCCGAGGGTGAATCGGAAACAACCTCTCTACCCCATAAAGGTAGGGGTAAGGCTACGTGCATCTTACTCTCCCTAGACCCCACTTGTGGGATTACACTGAATTTGTTGTTGTTGTTGTTGTGGAGTAAGTTTTTAGTAGTCATTGCTATTGCAGATATTTTAAACTATTTTGTTGGTATAAGCATGGTGCATTTTTATAAATAACACTTGACTTCACGTTTGCAGTTGGGAAACTTGAGTTGCAGCTTCATTTTGTGAATTTTACTACTGGCAAGAAGGTGAAACTGACACTAGATGTGTCATGCTTGAATAGGTAGTTTCCTTATGTCTATACAGCTTCGTATCTTTTGCTTTAACCGTTCTTACAAGATGGTGTATGAACTAGTTCATATTTGTCATGTTTCCTGCATGATAAGTTATCTATACTGTGCATTATAAGTGCCCGTTTAGTTCTCAAAACCAGAAAGAAGAAAGCAAACCCAATGTTGAAAATAGTTTGATAAGTTGGTTGCTGCTCATAGGTGATAAGACGAGCCCAATGAAATCATTTAAGCTGGTTTTGGAAACCAATCTATCTAGTCTCGATTTTTCTTGTCTGGTTTCTCTGTCCCAGTTAGAAACATGGGAGAGCACGGGTTGTTTGTGTATCAATTTTTTGAAACAGGAGAGTTGATGTATGATCTGAACATAATAATGCTCCATTAGTTCCAGTCTTCTCTCCTTAGAGAAAAGCTTAAAAACATTAGCTCGTCACTCTCCTTAGTCTGGTGGTTTTCTGGTGGTTTTTAAACTGCTAGCTTATTTCAGACGTAGGAAACCATATAGTTGGAACCATCTATTATTATCAAGATTGGGTAAAGTGATGCATTTGAGGCACAGGCTACTGTGCTCTAAGTAGATAGGCGTGCATACAATTAAATCAAGCAATTAAGGTGCATTAGTGACCACATGTGGCAGGACAAATACATCGCTTTAGACCATATTTCTTATCTTGCCATGTCCAAAATTTGTCTGAAGTTCTGCATATATATCATTGTATAACCTCAGACCTCCTTACTGGTAATTTAGTCAGAACTGTTTTCTCTAATGGAAGTATTTTTTCAATCATCATATAGGTTGTGTTGATTGGTAGTGAATTCTGCTTTTCATTAATTCTTCATAAGATTATCTACCAACTTCTTGTTGATACGTGACAACATCTTCATTTTGTCTCACAAGTTACTGACATTCTGAGGATTTTCTGACAGAGGGGTCTATCCTTCAGACGTCGTTCCATCTCAGTTTGCAGTTCTAGCTGTTCCTGCGAAGCATTCAGATGATCCACTACTTGGTGAAATTAGAGATGCTGTCAAAAGCCTTAGAACTGGATACATGAGGATTATACGGTTATGTGATTGTATTTCGCAGGTGGTTCAAGCCTCGGGTGGATAACTTCAGGAGAAAGGAAAAAATAAACTTGGATGAATGGACTCTTGTTGGGGCTGCCACTGCATGGGAAGTGTATGAACTTCTCCTTGCGTGCAGCTATAGTTGTCAAATTGCACAGGTTTGACATTCTCACAGGTCCTCTACTGTGGCAATCGCATTATATGTTGAATGATGATGGTGGTATATAGGGTGAGATTATATCTGAATGTATAGCTTGTTTCCTTCGATGCTGAAGTACTGTCCTCGGGGCATTCTCCCAAGTCTTTTTTTTCCTTATTTTTTTCTCCAAACCCTTCTTATTTTCTTGTTTCCTTTTTGTGGACGAGGGGTTTTGGGGGTCTAAAATGTAGAACTAGAATGATCAGTGTTTGTACTTTAATGAAATGATATAAGCTAGGCTACCTGCATTTTGCTCATGCACATGTGTCCCTAATGAAAGGGTGAAAGCTCGGCTACTGAATTTTCGGCATCTAGGGTGCAACATTTAGGTTGTTTCGCTTATCTTTATCTCGGAGCTTCGAAGGAAAGAAAAATTATTCTTTTCGGACCAGATGTTTAGAATCGAACAAGTATCAATACTCTGCTTTCTCTACTTCTGCTCATCAGCTATAGCAAAGAAAGGAACTTCATAGAGGGTCAAGTATAGAAATAACCCTAAAATGGGTTGATCTTGATTTTGTCCCTTATAAAATAGGTCTTAATCAAAATGACTTTATTAAGGGATGGTTTTGAATTTTTGGCCTTCCTTAACAAATTTTGCCCATAAGGCATATGTTTAGGACATTTCAAGACAATGAATTTGCACAATTGATCAGAAGTTCTGCCTTATAGGCAAAAGTTAGAACTTAGGTATCTCGCCAATAAGGCAGACGTTTAGGATATTTTAAAATAGTGAACATGCTCAATTGATCAGAAGTCTACCTTATATGCAAAAGTTAGAACTTAGGTATGTTACCCATCAGACATAAGTTTTAACTTTTGCCCATAAGGCAGTTGTTTAGTACATTTTAAGACAGTGAACCTATTTAATTGACCACAAGTTCTTCCTTATAGGAAAATGTTAGAACTTATTAAGCGGGGATAAAAATTCAGGACCGAACAATATAGGTGACAAAAATTCAAGACCAAACATTTTGGGGGATACTAGGCATAATTTCCTCCTTCATAGAAGTCAAAATAGGAAAAACAAAATTGTTTTAAGAAAAGGTAAATCATATTTCCCGAATCGTTGGAGAAATAGGTAAAAGAAATTTCAACCCAAGATTTAATATAGCTGGTCCATTCTCACATTAATCGTCGAGATGGCTTAGAATTTAAAATCAATAGTTCATTATCTAAAATACTTTATAGGAGAGGACAAATCTCTTCTTCTTTTTTTCGATGTGAGTGCTATAGCAAAATTGATTACAAAAGAGGGAAAATCAGTCACATTAAAATTACCTTAGGGAGAGGTCAAATTCAAACACAGTTCATGATAGAACTAGAATAGATATTTTTTGTTTCCTACTTACGCGATCTTCCAGAAAGAAAAGAATGTAATTGCAAAAGCAAAAAGGAGGGATTTTTTTTTTTTTATTCTTTCTTTCCTATAATTCAATTTTGAATTCGATTAGTTGGTGCAGTCATAAGCTTTTAACGATTCATTCTTCTATGAATTACTATTTGCCTTTGGTATGATAATTTGCTTTGGTAATAAAAAGAATAATGAATAAAAAAACAGAAAAAGGTATGGGTCGTGTATCTACGTCAAATATACGGTAGAAACGGTATAGTTTGCCTACTTTAGCTGTATGGGTTTTCACACTCTTTCCAGCTATGGACGTTTTCCCTCTACGTCTTGATGCAAATGTATCTAAAAGGGTCATTATTATTTCGAAATGTGGATTTGACTATTCATGATTGCATTTACTTTTCAGAGGCTTGTTTGGTCATATAATTCTACTAATTGTCCTTTACCTTTAGTTAGAATACCACCAAGTTGGTAGTCTACAATATTCATACGTTAATATACGTCAAGTATTGATCAGGTTATGTGTGGGAGACCAGGTACCATTTCCTCACGGAACTTCATATATTATATAGTTATTACATGTGCTTCATTAGTTGGGGTTGATTATATGTATCTTACCTTTCGATATTCAAAGGATTTATCATAGTGACAATTATTTTGATTGTTAACTTATCCTAATCTTTGTACTTCTATATATGATCTGCAATCACATAGGCTGAGTTGACATAATCACTAAAACGTAAAAATTATACGTTTGTTTTAACGGATGCAAGTCCTTTATTTGTGTTTGCTTGTTGATCATTAAGTGTAGGTCCAATTGTAATAGGGGGAATTAAAACAGTAATTATGATTAAGTGCTTTAAAATAGACAACGTGACTTGTCGAAAAAAGAAAAATTAGCTTTTTTACCAACGTGGGCATGTGTCTTGTAAAACATTATAGTAGTAGTAGTAATTAACCTTACTTTTTTGCTCTAAACTGAAATCACATCACTGTCAATGTCTGCTGTTGTAGTTGGGATATAAATAGTATTATGTAAGTCATGTTTCTGTCGAGATGATTGTAGAAGTTACTTGGGTGAATGAATTAAGGGTGACAAAAAGGTTTCAAATTTAAGTTGTAGTGACTTAAGTTATTTTAATTGAGTAGAGGTGACAAAAATTAGATTAGAAATTAATGGGTTTTGACTCATTTTCTGAGTTGCCCTCAAGTTTTTATTTTTACACTTTGACCCATGGAACTCATTCCCCTTTTGGGAGAATTAAATAAAACCCTAATTACCTAAAATGGGAGGGGGGGAAAAACGACCGCCTCCCCTTCTTTTTGCTTCTCTTCCTCGCGCCATTTTCAGGACATTCTCCATTGTTGTTGCTGCTGTTGTCTTCTTCTTCTTCTTCATCATCATCATCATCTTCTTCTTCATCATCATCTTCTTCTTTTTCTTCTACTCCCCTGCCCTCCATTGTTGTTGTTGTTGTTGCTGCCACAACTGTTGGTACTGGACCAAAAATGTTCGTAATCATTGGGCATTGCTTCATAGGTGATTTTGGTAAGTAAAAATAATGATTTTTAGTTCAATTTCTCATCTGGGTATATCTGCTGTTTTTCTGCAATTTTCAGTAGCGTATCCAACAAATGACCCATCTGTTGCAACAGATGACCTATCTGTTGTATCAAGCTACTGGTTCTGAACATGAATCCAACAGGTAAGTCATCTGTTGCAACAGATGAGTGGTCTGTTGCAACTGATGAGTTATCTGTTGCAACATATGAACTATCTGTTGGATCAAGCTACTGGTTCTGAACATGAATCCAACAGGTAAGTCATATGTTGCAACAGATAACTCATTTGTTGCAACAGATGACTTACCTGTTGGATTCATATTACATTAGATGGCAAAGTTGGTTCAGAACCAGAAGCTTAATCCAACAGATAAGTCATCTGCTGCAAAAGATGAGTTATATGCTGCAACAGATGAGTTATCTGTTGCAGCATATAACTTACCTGTTGGATTCATGTTCAGAACCAGTAGCTTGATCCAACAGATAGGTCATCTGTTGCAACATATAACTCATCTGTTGCAGCATATAACTCATCTGTTGCAGTAGATGACTTATCTGTTGGATTAAGCTTATGGTTCTGAACATGTATCCAACATGTGAGTCATTTGTTACAACAGATGAGTTACTTGTTGGGACAATGATATAATTTTATTGTTTTATATAGATACTCAACTTTACTATACTATTATTGATTTTTTTAATAAAACTCTTTAGGTATCATTTATGGAGGAATCAATAACAATAGAGGTTGATTGTCATGGTGAATGGATCGAGAAGAACAATCGATTTATTTGGCGTTGGAAGGATGGTGACTTGTTAGAAACGATAGCGATGACAATCCAAAAAGATATTTTGTATGATGATTTTGTTAACTTAATCATCAGTTGTTGTGAATTAAATTGCCAATCGAAAGATCTTGTCATCAGTTACATGCACAACTCTTTTGAAAATCAGAGGGTCTTGCCTTTTAAGATAAGGGATCAAGTTCGTTTGCGTGCTTATTTAAGTGATGCAGCTAGGCCCATTTTAAGGGTATACGTAATTGAAAAGCTGATAGAGAACCCCAATTTAGCTCAAAACCAACAAGACATGTTAAATGATGAGTTGGAGGATATGGTAGATATGAATATTCCAGATAATGGAAGTGGGGCAGAATTGGATGGTCCAAGCTGTGGGGATGACCAAACTCCTACACCTGATGTTGGGAGCAATACAATGGGCAATTCTCAATCAACACAGTCTATCCATGTGCAAGAGGATGAAACAGGTTTTTATAAGGGAATGACATTCAAGAACAAGCGAGAACTAGCAACTTCGTTGAAAATTGCTTGCTTGAAAAAAGATTTTAGACTCAAGAAGGTGATTAATTCGCGTAATGTATATTGTTTTAGATGTGTATATCAGGAGTGCAAGTGGTGGATTAGGGTTGTGAAGCTTTTAAGTTCTGATAGATTCTGTATTACAACCTATGTAAAGTATCACACGTGTGGTTCTGAGTATATCACGAGTCATAATCCGTATGCCACAGCAAAAGTCATCGGTGAAATTTTCAAAAATAAGTTCTCCGAAGGTAAAGGCCCATCTACACAAGACATGAAACATCAAATTCGTACAAAATTGGGTGTTAAGGTGAGTTATTGGAAGATTTGGAAGGGCATGGAGATTGCAAAGTCTTTGATTAGGGGAACACATAAGCACGGGTATGCAGTGCTTGATGCTTACCGTTATATGCTTCAGTCCGCAAATCCAGGAAGTAAGACAGCATTGAAAGTTGATAAAAATGGAAAGTTTAAGTACTTTTTTGTATCCTATGGAGCTTGGATACGTGGTTTTGAGCAAATGAGAAAAGTCATAGCAGTTGACGGGACATTCTTGAGGAGCAAGTATGAAGGAATTTTATTGTCAATTGTGGCACAAGATGCGGAGAATCATATTTTTTCGCTTTCTTTTTGTGTAGTTGACAAGGAGTGCGATGCCTCATACCGATATTATTTTGAACAAATAAGAAGCTATCTAGATGATACTGCTAATTTGTGCATAATTTCTGATAGGCATCCAAGTATCAAGAAGATGGTTTCAATTGTCTACCCTACAGCTCATTATGGTTGTTGCATAAGGCACCTTGGGGAGAATATTCGAAACAACTTTCACAATGCGAAGGTCGTATCTCATTTTTATAAAGCAGCAAAAGCGTACAAAATTGATGAGATCAATGACCATTTCAATCAAATAAGAGACATGGTACCAGGCAGCCGAACATCTTGAACGTGTTGGATTCCACAGGTGGAGTAGAGCATTCTGTCCGGGAAATAGGTATAATATTATAAATTGAGTGATTTATTTGAGTTTATTGTCAATTATATCTTACTGGGTGATTATTTATTTGTATAGGTATAACATTATGACGACAAACATTGTTGAGTCAGTGAATGCAATGTTCGACGTTGAAAGAGAATTTCCCATTGTCGCTGTATTTAATGAAATAAATAGGAGATTTGCATAAAAATTTCATGAGAGGCGTACGGAGTTCATCAACTCACCAAACATCTTTGTCTCTGAAATGGAAAAGAAAATAACAGAGTACGTCAACTTGAGAAACAAGTTATTGGCTCATCAAACTGCCAACTACAGGTTCAGTGTCACCGGTCATGGTGAAGTTGCTATGGTCGATTTGCAAGCAAGATCTTGTACATGTAGAGTATTTGACATGGATAAAATACCTTGTCCACATGCTATGGCAGCGCTTCGAGTCAAATATGGTAAAGATTTTGGTAGGCGAATTTATGAGTACTCATCCTCATATTATACGGTGGAGATATACATCATTGCATACTGTGAGGAAATTCATCCTGTGCCTTCTGAAGAATCTTGGAATGTTCCTTTGGAGATTTTAGAGAGAGAAATATCTCTTCCACATATTGACCCAAGCAAACCGGGAAGAAGGCGAAAAAAGAGGAGGCGTGGAGTCGGAGAATCATTTTCAACAAGAAAAAATAAGTGCTCTATATGTAAGACGGTTGGCCATAAAAGAACTACATGCCCAGATTGAAATGCTCCATAATTGTTAATGTTGCACTCATTTTCTCTATTCTTGTAATAGTAATAGTATTGTTATTCTGAACTTTTAGTACTTTTTATGATATTTCAGTCGGTGATGTTTGTGAACTTAACTGATTTATATATTGCAAAAGATGGTGAAATCTGTTGGGAATAATTAAATATGTTACTACAAATATTGAGAATAATCAAACAGATTCAGCACATATTGCACCAGATGAATGATATATTGCAGCAGATGACTCATCTGTTGGAAATGATCAAACAAATGTAAACATATGTTGCAGCAGATGAGTCATTTGTTGCAACATATGAATTATTTGTTGGAAATCATCCAACAGATATAGACATATGTTGCAGCAGATGATTCATCTGTTGCAACATATGTCTAATCATCCACCAGATATAGATATATGTTGCAACAGATGAATCATCTGTTGGAAATCATCCAATAGATATTGACATCTGTTGCAACAGATGAATCATCTACACTTAGTTGATCATGTAATTATTATGTAATTCATTGAGATTGTAATTGAAGTTGTTAATTGAAAGCTAATTATGATTAAATAACTTAGTTTATTACTAATCATGAGTTAATTAATCAATTCATATTAAATAAGTCAATTGATCCATCTATTTAGGATCACTACACTTAGTTGATCATGTAATTCTTATGTAATTCATTGAGATTGTAATTGAAGTTGTTAATTGAAAACTAATTATGATTAAATAACTTAGTTTATTACTAATCATGAGTTCATTAAGCAATTCACATCAAATAAGTCAATTAATCCATCTATTTAGGATCACTACACTTAGTTGATCATGTAATTATTATGTAATTCATTGAGATTATAATTGAAGTTGTTAATTGAAAGCTAATTATGATTAAATAACTTAGTTTATTACTAATCATGAGTTAATTAAGTAATTTACATCAAATAAGTCAATTGATCCCTCTATTTAGGATCACTACACTTAGTTGATCATGTAATTATTGTGTATTCATTGAGATTGTAATTGAAGTTGTTAATTGAAAGCTAATTATGATTAAATAACTTAGTTTAATACTAATCATGAGTTAATTAAGCAATTTACATCAAATAAGTCAATTGATCCATCTATTTAGAATCACTACACTTAGTTGATCATGTAATTATTATGTAATTCATTGAGATTGTAATTGAAGTTGTTAATTGAAAGCTAATTATGATTAAATAACTTAGTTTATTACTAATCATGAGTTAATTAAGCAATTCACATCAAATAAGTCAATTGATCCCTCTATTTAGGAATCACTACACTTAGTTGATCATGTAATTATTATGTAATTCATTGAGATTGTAATTGAAGTTGTTAATTGAAAGCTAATTATGATTAAATAACTTAGTTTATTACTAATCATGAGTTAATTAAGCAATTTACATCAAATAAGTCAATTGATCCCTCTATTTAGGATCACTACACTTAGTTGATCATGTAATTATTGTGTATTCATTGAGATTGTAATTGAAGTTGTTAATTGAAAGCTAATTATGATTAAATAACTTAGTTTATTACTAATCATGAGTTAATTAATCAATTCACATCAAATAAGTCAATTGATCCCTCTATTTAGGATCACTACACTTAGTTGATCATGTAATTATTATGTATTCATTGAGATTGTAATTGAAGTTGTTAATTGAAAGCTAATTATGGTTAAATAACTTAATTTATTACTAATCATGAGTTAATTAAGCAATTTAAATCAAATAAGTCAATTGATCCATCTATTTAGGATCACTACACTTAGTTGATCATGTAATTATTATGTAATTCATTGAGATTGTAATTAAAGTTGTTAATTAAAAGCTAATTATGGTTAAATAACTTAATTTATTACTAATCATGAGTTAATTAAGCAATTTACACCAAATAAGTCAATTGATCTGCTGCAACAGATGTCTATATCTGTTGGATAAGTTTCAACAGATGATTCTTCTGCTGCAATATATGTCTATATCTGTTGGATGATTTTCAGCAGATGATTCATCTGTTGCAACAGATAATTCATCTGTTGCAAAATGTGTAGAGTATGTTTGATTATTTCAACAGATGTATCATCTGTTGTAACAGATGAATCATCTGTTGCAAAATGTGTAGAGTATGCTTGATTTCCAACAGATGATTTATCTGTTGCAAAATGTGTAGAGTATGTTTGATTATTTTCAACAGATGGGTATATATGTTGGATGATTTTCAATAGATGTGTAATTCATTTTTAGTAATAATCCAATATTTTTTAAATCTAAGGATAAAATAAAATTCATGACATATAACTGGACATCTATTAAACATACAATATTGTCATCACCAAATATATAATATAACTAAATAAAATACTAAAAATAAAAAAAATTATCTGCAAATTATAGCTCATAATATAATTAAATAAAATACTAAAAATAGAAAATATTGTCTGCAAAATGCAACCCATATCAGGGCTCCAAACTCTTAGAAATCACCCCAGCGGCCCAAACTTCTTGCATTCTTGCAACTGAATTATCATTCATTAGAGTCTTAGGAGTTATCATAGAAGTGTCGGTTATCAGATGCTCAATGAAAGCAAGCGAGTATGACCCGCACGCGGCAAATGTCTCATTCTTTGGAAGGTTCTGTTTTCGACCTTCAAAAGCCCATCGTTCGTTGAGCAATTTTTCGGCAAGTGATTCATTAGGCCACTTTGCTTCAACAACTTAGGGAACAACTCCAACAAACCCTCCATGAATATCAGAAATTGAAACCCTTCAAACACTGGTATGTTGCAGTCATAGACATTCATGACTCCCTCACTTATTTTGATCTCAACAGTCACAAAATGCTTCTTCTCCAAATTCATTACTGCTATGATTCTCTTGGCCTCTCTCCAATCCATGGCACCTGGATATGGTCTCTTTCCTCTGATATAGTTAATCATGTCATCATCACATTCAAACTCAGCAAGTAGTTCCTCTATTTTTTTTCCACCAGGAGTTGTTGCTTCTTCACTGAGTTTGTTGTACCGCCAGAGAAAATTACCATAAAAATTGAGGTCCATTATTCTATCTCCAAGATCATAGAATTGAATGAATTTTAGATGTTTTTCCCACATCAGAAGAAGAATTTCATCAACATACTGAAATAATAATACAATTTATATAAGTTAGCAACTTATAATACTTGAAAAGTTGCAGCAGATGAGTCATCTGTTCCCATCTGTTGGAACATATGAATCATCTGCTGCAACAGATGACTCATCTGTTGTAACATATGACTGATATATTGCAGCAGATGAGTCATCTGTTGGATGAAATCAAAACAGTAGGTCACTGCTTTGATTTCATCCAACAGATGGATCATATGTTGCAGTAGATGAGACATCTGTTCCAATAGATGAGACATCTGTTCCAACAGATGATCCATCTGTTGGAACAGATCTCTGAAACTGTTAACAGATTACCCATCTGTTGCAACATATTTCTCATCAATTGCAACAGATGGATCATCTAAATAATCAGTACAAAATCATTAAATAAATAGAAGGTTAGTAAAAGTAACTTACCCAGTCCACATACCAAAACTTCATATCAGTCATGTTCTTGAAGTCTTGTGGACCAAATTTATGCATAGAGTAAATTTCTGGGGCCTTTTTTGAATTCATCAGAGTTTTCAGCTTTGCCTTTCTTGTGGCAGTCACCAACTTGTAGACATTTACCTTCTTCAGCTCTCCTTGCTCTCCTATGGCTCTTGGAACTTCCCCAACAGTGCAAGGAAGAGGAGTTGTAATTTTCCTTGATTTAATATCTGAAATTGCCTTGAAAATTATTTTTTTTGTCCTCTTAATCTTAACCTGCAATGGAGTGAATGGCTCTGTAATCTTTCTTGATGGGATGACACCCTTTTTAGATGTCAATTCCTTTACAACATTAGTTAATCTCTTAAGAGCATCAATCACTCCATTGTGTTTTTCCTTGCACTCTTGGCATTTGCATGCAGAACGTTAGCTTGAAGAGGCAACCCACCAAACTGTCTACCCATGTTGTGTGGTAGATCTGTAGCATGCCTACTAAAATGGGTATGTCTACCACCAAAGTCAGGGGTATGTCTACCATCAAAGCCAGGGGTGTGTCCACCACCAAAGTTAGGGAGGTTTCTACCACCAAAATCAGCATCTTTAGTATGACCATAGTCATGGTTATTTCTTAGTTGAAAAATCACAAGAGCATCACCAACACCAACACCATCACCACCACCAACAGTAACAACAACACCATCACCACCACTACCACCACTACCAACACCAACACCAGCAGTATCAACAATAACATCATCAAGAACCAAATCATCCTTCCCAAGTGCTTTTCTTCTGATGGTTGTTGCTCCGGCCAATTTTTTTTTTATCCTATCAATTACCTTAGGGTCCGGTAGAGTTTCTACATACCCTAAAGTAACAAGGAATGGCATCTTTAACTCTCGATTAGTCAGGATAAGTCATGGATGCACAATCTAAAATCAACAATTAAATGTATTAAAATAATGTTTAACTCATAATTGAATTCTATTGCAACAGATGTTAATGTGTTGCAACAGATGTGAATTTTTTGAAAAAATAAATTCAAATTAATCTCTATAAAAGTAGACTTACTGCTTCCTCGGATGGTTTGAAAAGATCAAGAAGTTTTGCTCTTTTATCGTTCTTGACCGACAACCATCTCAGAATTCTAGGACTAGAAATCTCTTTTTGATAGTCCTTCACTTGTTGTCGGAGATAAGGAATGGCTTCAAATGCCCAAGCCTGTAAAAATTATGCTAAAAATTAAAAATATTATTCAATAAAAAAAATTAAAACACAAAAATAAAATATTTACCATGAAAAGCCATATAAGTTGACTGTCTTTGGCGTTAACGGAGTCAACAAATATTTGACAGTCATTATGAAGCTTTCACGACCCCAAGGGTAGTTATTGAATGCCTTCAGATCTTTCGAGAGCTTTATTAAACCAAGTGGTATGTTGTTGTTAACGTCTCTCGCCCAAAGAATATTATGTACAAACCAAATCAAGCACAATGATTGCTTGTGCTTCTTTGAAAGTCTTTTACCTTCTAACTCTTGAAGTAAATTTACATTTTTGAAGCTTGAACCAACAAGGGACACCAAGTCATCACCATCAGTTGACTTGCCCTTTTGAATTTTCTTGACAGTCTTGGTTGCTGACTTAGATCCTTTTTTTGTTGTTGTCTTTGGTGTGCGGGGTGCTTTTTTTTGCGTAACAACAGGAAATGATTGAGAAGGAGGATGACATTTTAGTTCAGTAACTATGACAAACTCCTTCAACCCAAAACAAAGTGACATGCCACAGTAGTTTATCCAGACTTCATCCATCTTATCATTGTTTTCATACATAAATCTACGTTTGAGAATATCATACACCATGGTCATTTGAAAATGAGCATTATTATCCTCTGGCAAATCAAGATATTGCCCAAAGCAGTTGTTTCTGAAATAATCATCCAATTTTTATTCTTGAAGTATTTTTCTGAAGGTGTAAAAAAATTTTCCCATGGCTGACTTTATCAAACAATCACCAGTTAAATTTGTGACACCACCACATTGCATTCTCACAGAAAAATTATCAATGCAAAATGTTTTGACACACTTCAGTGGAAGGACTGTTAGGATCAAGGTGTTCCTCTTCCTCATCTTCACTTTCATTATCTCATCTTTTTCCTCCTTCCTCTGATTCTACTTCATTATCTTCTCCATCCCTCTCTTTATCTACACCTTCTTCCTCTACTGAGTTTTTATCTTCATCACTTTCTCCTTCATCTTCCTCACTTTCCTCACTTCCTTCATCTTCCTCACTTTCCTCATCTCCTTGTTCATCTTTACTTAAATCTCCAGATTCTTCACTTTTTTCTATTTCATTCTCTTTTTCCTTCTCTTTTTCTATATTTAAAGCTGATTAAGAAGAGACTTCTTCTTCTAATTGAGATACTGCTTGTATAGCAAGCTCTTTTAGTACTGAATGTATCCTAGCTATTTTTCTTCTTCCTTTCTTTGGAGTTGATTCACTTCCTTTCCTTTTAGTGAGAGCCATTTATCTACAAACAAGAGTAAAATAAAGGTCAATGATTGATTTGTGCATCATTAAAAAAAGATAACAGTGAATTTAAAATGTACAAATAATTGATCCAATAGATGGGTCATTTGTTGGAACAGATGAGTCATATGTTCCAACAGATGAGTCATATGTTGGAACAGATGACCCATCTGTTGGAACAAATGACCTATCTGTTGGAACAGATGACCCATCTGTTGGATGAAATTAAAGCAGTAGCTACTGCTTTGATTTCATTCAACATATGACTCATCTGTTCCAACGGATGGGTCATCTATTGGAAACATAATAAGAGTAAACCAACAGATGGTATAGTTATTTCCAACATATGCTTAATATGTTGCAACAGATAAAGCATTTGTTGCAACATATTATACATCTGTTATGGTATTAACAAAAATTTTACCACATAATACACCAAGAACATCAACATAAATCAATATTTCTCACTTGAATAACAATTTTGAAGAGCAACACCATACAAGAACAACACCATCAATATTTACCAATAAAACAATATCAATAACACCAACAAAATTCAATAAAATCAACAAAACAACAACAACACCAACATTTACCAATACAACAACACCAATAACACCAACATAATGTTCAAGAACAAGAACAACAACAACATTAACCCTAACTTTGAGGAGAATACTCAGTTCAAATCTTCTTCTTCTTAACTCAGTTCAAGTCCTCTTCTTATTCATTAACCAAAGCATTATTTTCAAAAAGCCTAACTTTTTGAGATGCAAGACCCTTTCTACAACTGTAATAACAGATTCCAACAACAACAACAACAACAATAACAACAACAAGATCCCCAACAACAACAATAACAACAACATATTTCACTCAGATTCCCAAGAAAATCAAAAATTAGGGTTTTTTCGGGTTCTCGTTTCCTTGTTAAGCATCAAATACTCATTCTTGTTAACTCTCACTAGAAGAGAAGACAACTAAAGTCCATCTTTATCTTCATAACTAAAAAATTCTAATTTTTTGAAAATAAAAAAAAGAGAAGCCTTTACCTGTGAAAAAGCAGAGATTGATGGTTGAAAATAAAAAAGGGACGATGAAAAACTGGAAATTGGAGTCGCTGGAGGTTGAAAATCGCCGGAGAATGGCTGTCTCGTCGATCTGTTGTCGATGGAGGGCAGCAAGTTGTTGAGAGAGAAGAAGAAGAGAGGGAACGACCCTTTTGAGATTTGATTTTGAAAAGTGATTTTTCACTTTTAACTTTTTATTTTTATTAAATATAGTTGTGGGTTGATTTGTATTTTTAAAAAGATTAAAAAGTTTTAAAAATATTAATTGAGTCCCCAATTAACTTAATTAATCTTTTAAGTGTTTTTGACCCTTAGGGTTAGTCAAGAGTCACCAATATTAATTTCAAAACTTAAATGTCACCTCCCATTCAATTTTCTCAATTTTCCCAGAAAAATGTTGATAATGAAGCTTTGTAACATGTTTCAAGAACCACACGCCAAAAAAGTGGGACTTGTGGTTTCTTAATTACGAAGCAAACTGTACTCAACCAACATATAGAAATTGACTCATTAATAGTAGATAATAATTTCGTCTCAACAAACCATTAATGTCAAGGTCCCAATCCCTCCCTTTTTCTTGTATAACTTTTTAATTATTGTTACAATTTTGTCAAATCACAGTTGAAATCCCCTTTTTTTTCTCTCTGAAAAAAAAGATCAAATAGAGTAGTCAATATGAATGTAGATCCCATTTCACAATAAAGAGAAGGGGAAAAAAAAGAAGATATAATGAAATTTGGATTTTGGTAAACAACCAAAGAAATTGTTATGCCCTTACCAAACAAAATCTAGTGTATTTGATGGGTGGTGTCATTGTCAAAGCCACATAAAATAACCACTCCTGTGTACGTTATCAGAATATTTGACTAGACTAGAAATTAAATTATAATGGCGGTGAGAAATGTAATTTTATATCTCAAACAAATTAACAACTAAATATATTTGATGCTTTAAAATAATTTGGTGTCCGTGTCCAATGACTTTTTATTGAAGTCTAACTGATTAGATTCATATCTTACTACTACTACTACAAGAACCACATGCCCAGTGAAATTTTACCAGTAGGATTTGTGGATGGTAGAGAGACTCTTGGCTCAAAAGTAATAAATCCAAGTAAAAGAAGAAGAAAATAGTGAAGAAAATATAACAATTAATAAGAAAAATAGTGTAGAGCCTACAAGAAAGAAATAATAACAACAACAAAATAGTGTAGTAACCGAAACACAATAAATAACATATGACGATAGATAATAAAAACAAAAACTATAAGGATACGACTAGTACTACGACAAACACTAACAAATTAACTTAAACTTTCGAAAGGCAAGACAACACACTACTCTCTATCAACCTTCTACCTTAATACCCTATATCTTACTATAGTATTATAATAATTCATTAGTAGAGCTATCTTATCTTACCGCAAATTTTTTATTTTCGTTTGATACTCACTTTGTGATTTCGATTAATTTAGATTCACACCGCATTAAAATTCAATGGGTAATGTAATAAGTAATTTAAACAGTAGGAAAAAGACAAAATATGTTAGAAAATTGGCATGTTAACACGACATTTATAATTTGAGGAATATAAAGTTGGGCAATTAGAGAATCATGAAGCAGTGTGTGCAGTGAAAGAATGTAGATGTGACATTACCTCAGCAAGAGATATAAAGTTGATACAATTTGAATTTATGAATCTATGCTATGGATGCTTCTATATATATGAGAGCATAAAAACATAGGGAAACTTATCGTCTTATTAGGTGCATTGATGAAATTTGAAGAGTTAATCTAATTTTTTGTATGGTTTTTAAAATATTTTAAGTTGTTAGTTATTGTGATTTATAATATTTTTTATATTTTAGATAATATATGTTACTCTTGTTGTCCCAATTTATGTGCTACTGATGAAATTTAAAAGGTCAATCAAATTTGTTATGGAGTTTCTAGATTTTTATATGATTTTTAAATATTTTAAGTTGTTAGTTATTGTGATTTATAATATTTTTACAGAATTTTCAGATAATATATGTTACTCTCTCTGTCTCAATTTATGTGTCACTAATGGAATTTGGAGAGTCAACCAAATTTTTTATATAGCTTTTACATATTTTAAGTTGTTAATTATTGTAATTTATAGTACTTTATAGGCAATTTTCAAATAATATGTGTTATTCCCTCTGTCTCAATTTATGCGATATTGATAGAATTTAGAGAGTCAATCAAATTTTTTATATGTCGTTAAATATTTAAGTTGTTAATTATGTAATTTATAATACTTTTTATGACATTTTCAAATGATATAATGTTTGTTACTTTCTATGTTCCAATTTATATGGGCACTGATAGAATTTCAAAAGTCAAACAAAATTTTCATGCCTTTCAAATATTTTAAGTTGTTAATTAGTGTAATTTATAATAATTTTTATATAATTTTTAAATATATAATAAATTTAAAAAAAAAAAAAAAAAAAAATAAATAAAATAAATAAATTAAAATTAAAAAAAAATCATTAAATAGTACCAATATATAGAAGAGGCTTGACGACAATCTGGTAACACAACCGCCACCTTCCTTAAGCCTCTTCTATATATAGAAAAATATTACTCTATATTTAAATATATAAAATTTATATATTTATTAATTATTTTATAAACTAATTCACTTAAAGATATTAGACTAAAATTATCCAAAACTAATCCTTGCCTTTTCCAATTTATATATCCACCTACTCATTTTTTAAGACGTCGCCAGATGTTTCACATAATTTTTTTAAAATTCTTTTTGTCACAATTAAAATTTGAATTTTGAAATAATACCTTTTCTCTACCAAATTAGTAATTTTTAATCTGTTTTCACTAATGTATAGGACATCATTTTTTCGTGTATGATGACGTATCACTTAACACCTTTTGTATTCAATTAATTTTTATTATATAGAATGGAGAAGATATCAATTGATTGGATATGGACTCAAAGAAAGTAAGACTTTCGATAAACACATTGAGTATGATACAAAAAAATGATAATAAAAAAAAAAGATAAAATTTAGTTTAACTTCTAACGTGTTGATAAATCACATTTCTTCTGAATCTTACGTTTGGTAATTTTCAATTATCAATTACTTAGGATGGTGAATTTTAGGCATGAGACGATTTTTTCCCCCCAAAAAAAATAAATTCTAAAGGATCATTGTAGAGTGTATAATAATAGTGTTAAATATGGTGTATTAGTAATGTTGACACTAGTAATGCTGGTATTAGTTATACTCGCATTAGTTATACTTAGAAATTTCTTATGCAGTGTTTGATTTAATGTATTAAAAATAACATGCATTACATAACCATTAGAAATCAATTTTCCATCTTCAGTCCACCACTTGTCATATCCTTACAAGGAAAATAACTCACACTACACACTCATATCTTATCTCCATCTAAACAATAATCTCAGTAGCTTCCATTTTCATACATACAAAAAAGAAATTTTTTTGACTCTTTTCAAGCTTTAACCAACTATTCTCTCTTGTTGAAACTCTATATGGAAAGGATATAACACTTCATTCCTCTATCTTTTCGTTTTGCCCTTTGTAAAATTAATAAGTTTTCATGTATTAATTTTTTTATTTCGTTGTTCAAATAAAATGGTGAAAACTGAATGGACAAAGGTAGAAAATATATATCGTAAAGATATTCTTTTGAAATCGGAAGAGATCTTTGTGTGTCAAAGAGGATTTTGATAATGAAAACAAAAATAAGAATACCACCCATTGAGATTTGCAGAAGAATGGCAGAAGAAGAAGATTGAGGGAGAAAGGGTCTGCTAATTTTTCAGCTTCATGGGACCCACAATTAAAGTTAACAAATTTTTTTAATTTTGCTGTTAATTTTAGGGCTAAGGACCAAAATGATCATCTTTTTATGTACATTAAGGACTATTTCAATAAGGCGATATATATAAAGGACCAAAATAGTCCAATCCCTATACATCAAGGACCATTTTAGTCGTTTTCTCTATTAATTATACTAAAAAGAGTGTTAATTATACATAAATTAAAAAAATATATCAACTAAAGTACTAATAATACACAAAATTAATGTATATATTATTTTTTTTTAGTGCATTTTACCAAACGACCCTAAATACATATCCGAAACAAATTAAAATAAAGTAAATAAGAGTACTATTTTAATGTAAAGATTTGGTGATGGTGGAGGAGTACTTGTCTTTTTGCTTACCGTACAACTATATGTGTAACAATGTGATACGTGAAATAAAGTAGGGCCCACAAAAAGGAGCAAAAAGGTAAATAAAGCAAATGAACTTTTTTTTTGTTTCTAATTTTTTAGGGAAAAAGCAAAAAGGTAATTTTTTTGTCATAGTACTAATTTGTTTATTATTAATTATAATAATAATTAGTATTATATTTGTTAATTAAACCATGAGATACTTTTTCCCACTTTTTATTCTTATCTTTTGTTGTGGATGACAAGTGTCAAGCTTTTTGGGATGCCATTCACCAAATCTAAAATAAGATACTACGACCTTTTTGATTTGGTTAAGCTCTTATAGTTGGCCAAAATTCATTATAGGGAAAAGGGCGAAGAAGAGTGAATGCTTATATTTGTTTGGGTTCTTTTTACTTGAGATGTGTCGGGCGGATTAGATTAGGATAGTGGGGCTTTTTTTAAAAAAATAAATAATTTATATTGATTTGGAGTTTTTCATTCAATAAGGGGTACAAGTGACAATTTTAGTGATGATGGAATTAAATATGATCAAAAAATATGACGAAAAGTAAAGTTACCTAAATTTAGGGGTATTTTTGACCATCTTTCCTTCATTATAACTAGTGACACATTTAGGATTTTAGAAATTTAAAATCAAATAAAATGTAAATTCTTTCTCGTCTATTATTTATAGTATTGTGACGCACAATTTCTTTCTTTGTCGAGTTAGTTAAATATCATTAACCGTAAACATTTTTAGAAACTTGATTGGTTTTTATTAGTCAAATACATTATAACAACAATAATTGTGTGATTCGACAAGTGAAGTCTAGAAAAGATAGAATATATGCAAACTTTATCTCTATCTTGTCAGGTAGAGAGTCTATTTCCAATAGAGCCTTGGCTCAAGAAAAATATTTCAAAATATGTATGAAAAATACAAGATAAAAAAAGTTCTGATGAAAATACTAAAAAAAAAAGAGAGAAATATTAACAGCAAAAAGATATATAACCAAAGCAAAAAAACAACATCTATTAGTCAAAACCATTCGTTAATACCAATATTTATTATAATTTTATAAAAATATACCCATTAATAGAGGTACACGTTCACTAGTGTGTGAGTATATGTGTGTGTATACATATGTGAAATCAAAAAAACTTCACACAATAGAGGGGAAGTATCTAATTCCAAATAGGGTTAAGTAAACAAAGTGCTTTAGGTTACACATGTTGGATCAAACAATTTCCTTTGGAATTGCCGTGTACTTAACTTATAAGTCTATAACTTTGTATTGTTCATGCATCTCAAATCTCTCTCTCATAATATTAGACTTTTACCTACCTTTCTATTCTCATTAAAAAAAAAAAGTCTAAATTACTATATATGCAAAACTCTTAATTAATATAACTTGTTTGCTTATCAATAAATTGCAATATTTTTTTTTGTTGTTGTTATAGTTTAGTAAAATAAGGAATTTCATTAAAGATATTTAAAGGTGTTCAATATATATATATATAAGCTATGGATATTCAATTGACCAGTGGAGGAGCTATGTATGGTTAAAGGATTCAACTGAATTCCTTCGTCAAACAAGTGTATTTCATATATAAATAATAATAAATTTATGTATATATATAACTTATTGAACATCTTTATATATATATATATATATATATATATATATATATATATATATATATATATATATTTTATATATATATATATTATAGATATTGGTGCTCGTGCCAGCACGGATCTAATATATGTTATTTTTTTGTCTCAATTTATGTGACATAGATGAACTTTGGAGAGTCAATTAAATTTTTATATGATTTTTAAATATTTAAGTTGTTAATTATTGTGATTAATAGTACTTTTTACATAATTTACAAAAAATATTATTGTCTTTGTTCCAATTTATGAGCCACTGATGAAATTTGTAGAGTCGACCAAATTTGATATATGGTTTTTATATATTTTAAGTTATTGGAGTAATTATTATGATTTATAGTAATTTCTACGTAATTTTTAAATAATATATATTACTTCCTCTGTTTCAATTTATGCGACATTGATAGAATTTGGAGAGTCAACCATATTTTTATGTCTTTTAAATATTTTAAGTTGTTAATTATTGTAATTTATAATAATTTTTACGTTATTTCAAATAATATGTTACTTTCTCTGTTCCAATTTATGCGGCACTGATAGAATTGAGAGTCACCCAAATTTTTATGTCTTCTAAATATTTTAAGTTCTTAATTATTGTAATTTATAATATTTTTTACGTAATTTTTTAAATATTTAACCGATTAAAAAGAAAAATAAAATAAATTAATTAAAATGGAAAAAATATGCGAAAATGACAAAAATATCCTTACTATATAGAAGAATGACAGAAAACACACGTCGAAAAATAACTGTGTGCTTCACCACTCTTCTATATAGTAGTAATATAGCATAATATTTATTGAATCGCCTTATTATAGTCATTGGATCCATGACACATGAATTTGGGCTAAATGTCAAGTTAGTTAAAAAGTAAGTTAGATTAGTCATGTCAACAATAATTATAATTTTATTTTGTTTTCATCGATAATTATAATTTTGTTCACTATGTTAGAATTATTGTATTAATTAAAAACTCAGGCACAAAAATTCTATGGATTGTCAGAATCATCATCAGGGTATATCTTGCTATTCTACCATACTAAAGTTTTTTCGGAGAAGATTTGAGATCTTGACTATCCAAGGTTGAGTAGTTCTTCAATTTTGTTAAAATTTTCATAAATTATAGAGTGGGACTTTGTCATGATTTAAATCGTCGCGAATGGCATCCACACTAAACTCACGGTGGAAGAATTAAATACCCAAGTTAACACTTAACGAAACTAAGCAGCTAAAACAAATTTATCATTAATAAAAATCAAGAATCATAGCTAAAAGTAAATAATAAGAATACCTGCAGAAATAACCCCTATAATTTAAAAGTCGTGTATCAAAACTCTAACATAGTCTAGAATACGGGGATGCAACCCCTAAAATAAAGTAGTCTGAGTCCGAACAATGGATTAGAAAGGATAGACGAATCCATGGTAGCCCGGAAGAAGTAGCTCACCCTTAGATTCAGAAAACGCTCGTGTCACAGTTGAAGTCGCGCAATAGCCGCCGAAATATGCCTTGTACTCAACAAAAGAAGAGCAAGTGAAGTATCAGTACACAAAAATAACAGTGTTCTGGTAGGATCACCATCCAGCTCCAATATACAAAATATGAACACTTAACTAAAACTTAGTAAAGCAGGACAAAACATGTATAAACAAAGTCAGCAAATATAACCCAGACTCTCAGTCATTGACCTGACTTATCAACCACATGAGATATGTCCAAAACCACAATGACAACAATAAATGCGACTCCACATGCCATTCAAGTAACCCGGATCACCCAAGGATCCCTAAGAAAACATCTACAGTGTTTAACATGCAATCTCGATCTACACAAGAACCAATCCAATATTTAAATAAAATCACACGGCTACCATGGACCAATATGCAATAGTTACATCACAAAAAATAACTCGATCCACTAATGGAACCATCAAACAGAACCACAATCAAACATATATCAGGCGTGGTACTGATGTGCCGCTAATTTACGGCACTTTCGACTCCTTTTTACTAAGAACAATCGTACGTTTTCAAGCAACCGTTGTTGTTTTTGATGTTTTTATGTTGTATTTATAGGAAATGGAAACAAACACGGAAACGGACGGAAATACGCGAAAAAGAACATTCTGGATAAGAGTGATAGTTCAGGTGACGGTCCGTCAAGGGTGTGACGGTCCGTCACCCAAACCGTCACATTATGGCAGCAGCCAAGGCAGCACCACTGCCTAAGGGTGACAGTCCAGGCGACGGTCCGTCAACCCTGTGACGGTCCGTCACCCCAAGCCGTCACACTTAGGCAGTCCACGATGCGGAATCCGAGCGTTTTTGGGATTGGTTTCCTAGACTCCTATAAATACCCTATGTTAGGTTTATTTTACATATCACCTTTCCCAATAGTTTTTACACGTTTTTTACAATAGTTTTAGGAGTTTTAGTCGACTTGGAGATCAAGAAACACGGTCTCTACTTCTTGAATTCGTGTTCTTGAATCGTTCTTGGAATTTTGTTGTACTTGCTCTTGGATTAATTAAAGATTGTTTTCAATACATCGTAAGGATCTCTTTTCTTTATTATGAATATTGCTTTCTTTTATTCTTCTACAAGCATGATTAACTAAACCTCCCACAACTAGGGTTGTGGGAGCCATGGCAAACATAGCGATATAGATTCCGGGTAGCGTTGGGTTCAATATATGTATTGTCACGTTGTTAATCATTCATTATTTAACGTTTTCTAGTGGTTGCAAACATTAGAACATGCCTAGGTTTAAATTTGCTTGAGTAAAGAGATTAAAACCGGGAAACTTGATTAACAACAAGAATTCGAGACTACTAACTCTCGTCTAATGATTAATGCTGTAACTAGATTAATCTACTTGATGTTTAGGATTGAAATCTAAAAAGCCCATCTTTTCGAGGTCGAGAGAATAGAAAAGGAAATTTGTTTATTTGGTCGAGAGACGTTTAGACGATACCATTGCTTCAATCACATCGTGACACGCATATAAAAAGAACCCGATTAAGCTTAGGATCGACATTGTTACCAACGCCATGGTAAATACTTCCCTAGTTCATTCTCCTACTGTTATTTCACATACGTTTATTGTTTGTTTTGTTAACAAGTTGATTACACAAAACCCCCCTTTATTTACCGGAAATTATTGACCATCAGTCACATAATTCACTAACGACTTAATTCTCACCATATTCTCTGTGGGATTCGACCCCAACCTAGTTGGGTTCTATATTTGACTACGACCGCTTACGCTTCTTTAATTAGAGGTGTAGTTTGGGCGTTATCAAAAAGTGGCGCCGCTGCCGGGGAATACGGTTGTTAATTAAGTCTGGTGTGTTTATTTGACTCTTAGTCATAATTTCCTGCTTTACGTTTATTTGTTGTTTTTGTCTTTGACAGGGTACACAGTTGTGCATGACAAGTACCCGAAGTTCGGGGGAATAAATTTTACCTTACGACCCCGAGCTTGCTAGAACATTGAGGCAGAATATGGCCGCACAACTAGAGGCAGCGAGGATCGTTGCAGAACTGCAGGCCCAACAAAATCTGAATGCTGGTGGTCTGCAGGATGAGATCGCAAGGAATGATGAGGATCTCGACTTAGATGGAGCTGGCGCTACGGGTGCCATTATCGTTCCACCGCTACCGCCCGGAGCCAAGTTCAACATCACTAGCACGATGATCCAGCTGTTGAACTTGAGAGGAGTGTTCCGAGGTGTCGCTGGGGAGGATCCAAAACAGCACCTAATGAATTTCGTGGGCATATGCAAGTTGTTTGAACTACCGGGCGTGAGTCAGACGGCGATCAAGCTCAGGTTGTTTCCGTTGTCTCTGTCTGATGAGGCAGCATTGTGGTTGACAGAGCTGACCCCCGACTCTATCGCAACGTGGGGAGAGTTGAGAGGAGATTTCCTAGAAAGGTTCTTTCCTCCCTCTCGGATGATACAGTTGAGGGACGAGATTAGCAATTTTAGGCAGCAACCGCACGAAGCACTGCATGAGACTTGGTTGCGATTCAAAAAGAAGATAACACAATGCCCGAACCATCAGTTGACCGATAACTTTTTGATGCAGACGTTCTACCGGGCACTGAATTCGGCTACCAAGCCGACGTTAGACAACGCAGCAGGTGGTGCATTCATGGGTCTTACCTTTGTTGAGGCCACAACTACTTTGGACAGGTTCACCAAAACCAACAGGGCCTGGCACACACGAGATTCAGAGGTTGCAGCTAGCACCTATACCGTTGGTATGCCAGCAGAGCAGCGTAGGAAAGAGGAGGAGCGCGACCAAGACATGGCGCATCTGAAAACGCAGTTGGACCTACTGACCAAGCACTTGTTCTCAGGAGGTATGGAGAAGGTACAAGCGGTGGGTTCCCAAGGTATGGAGACTGAGGAGGCGAATTACTTGGGGGGTTTCCAGGCCAATGTCCAGGGAAACCAAGGTCGGAACTACCAGAGAGACAACCACTATGAGAAAGATGGTTACAGAGATCGCGATCAAGGTAGCTGGAGGAATAACACCGATAGAGGTGGGTTGTATGTACCACCTGGTAATCGGGACAAAGCTGGCAATGACGCAGGGACTTCCAAGCTAGAGAACATGATGGCGAAGATGCTGCTAAAGGTGGAATCGACTGACTCTGGGGTAAAGGCAATGAGGACTGAGTTATCAACATTGAGTCAGGTAGTAGAGTCACATTCCACCGCAATCAAGCAATTGGAGCAGCAAGTGGGTCAGATCTCGGCATCTTTAAACCAAAGGAAGACAGGTACCTTGCCGAGTGACACGACTCATCCGAGGAATGACGCTAGCTGTATGGCGATCACCACAAGAAGTGGAAAAATATTACCGGAATCACATCCGGTAATTCAGACTCAAGGTGATGCTGCGGATGATGAAGAGGCGGTAGAGGAGGAAAATCCAAAGCCCGCGGAGAAAAGCAAGGAAGCTGAAAAGCTTCCAACTAGGATGCCTCGACCACCACCTCCTTTCCCACAGCGTTTGAAGAAGAAAGCTGACGATGATATGTTCCTGAACTTCATGACCATGCTGAAGCAGATTTCAATAAACATACCACTGGTGGAAGCGCTGGAACAAATGCCCCGTTATGCCAAGTTCATGAAGGACTTGATTACAAAGAAGAGGTCGGTAAGTTATGAACCGGAAGACAACCTCCACCACTGCAGCGCTATTTCCTCTAGATCGTTGGTCAAAAAGAAGGAAGATCCAGGTGCGTTCACTGTTCCCTGTACTGTTGGGAAGCTCAACTTCGGGAAAGCCTTGTGTGATCTGGGTGCTAGCATCAACTTGATGCCGCTAGCTGTCTATAAACAACTGGGTTTGGGAGCTCCTAAACCCACGTCCATAAGAGTAATGATTGCTGACCGTTCGGTAAAGCGACTTGTGGGAATATTATCTGATGTGCTGGTCAAGATTGATAAGCTTATATTCCCGGCCGACTTTGTGATCTTGGATTGCGAAGTGGATTTCGAAGTTCCCATAATCTTGGGACGACCATTGCTAGCCACAGCAAGAGCCTTGGTTGACATGGAGAAAAACGAACTGACCTTCAGGCTGAACAATGAAATGGTCAAGTTCGATGTGTCCAAATTGATGAAGCAACCAAGTGACATGAGGGTGGTCGCGGTCATCAATGCTATTGAGGAAGTCCCTGCGGACGCGTATCTTGAGGAGAAGCAGGTTAAGGAAAGCGGTGAAAATAGATCAAGAAAACGAAAACACCGCAAGAGAATCTGCAAAGAAAGAGCGAAGAAGTTGTCGCGACTAGCGATGGAGCCCAAAAAAGAAGCTGGAATGCCACACTCCATCGAGTTCTCTTGTTTTGGAGACCCTGGCGGTCTCCAACATCATTCCAGAATCTGAGTCCGATCGACGTCACAGGTATTCCTTTCTCTCACAGTTTTTAGCTTTCATATGGATGCATTGGGGACAATGCATGAGTCTAAGTTGAGGGTGTGGGGAAACCTGTGAGTCACCACCGAGGGTTTTTGTTGCCGTGTTTCTTTTCCCTCCGGTGTGCTATCTATTAGAACCGGCATGTTTAGGTTGTTATTTTTTTTAAATTTTTTTTAGTGTCTATAGCAAGCATGGCATTTTTCTTGTTTAAAAACGATCTGGTTTTAAGCTTATGTTGAAACGATTGACTATCTGGATCCTTGTATGTCATTGTGTGATTATGAGTAGAATGAGTATGCTTAAGCCGAACGGTTGTTTGATAGTTGGTAGCGATATAGTTTCTTGGTGCCAAGAGCGTGTGAGATTATTGTTATAAATTCTTACTCTGTGCATGCATCTAGAACTTGCCCGGTCTATTTTGTTAAGTTCAAAGTTTGGTTGCTTAGGAAAGGATCACAGGCCCTTTTTGCGTGCAGTCCACTTAACCTAAAAGACCGTCCAAATATAAATAATCCCTTCATCCCTGTTTGAGCCATAATTGACCTTATTCTTTCAATAACCTGTCACCATTCCCGTTTAACTTTGAATCCCTATTTTGGCCCTGGTCCTTCCTTGGACATCGTGCACCTCAACGCAGGCAATCAGCCTAAGTTGAGGGTGGCTACTATAGAGGTAGACCATGTTTTGGCCCTGGTCCGCCATGGACATCGTGCACCTCAACGCAGGCAATCAGCCTAAGTTGAGGGTGGCTACTACAGAGGTGAATGATAAGAAAAAGAGGATGGAGAAGATTGGTGGTGAATAGAATGAAAATTCGGGTGTGTGCCTAAGAAAAGAAAAATAAAAAGAAGTGAAAAAGATCGAAAAAGTAACAAAAAGAATTCTCAAAATAAAGAGGCCGCACCTGTAGCTAGAGAGAAGGAAATAAAAAGGCGAATAAGGATGGACAAAGTAAAGGATGTGGTAATAAGACATCGGTAGTTCCAAGGAGGGCTTAGTCACTAACCCCTAAATATATCCTACCTGCACCTGAAGCCTCAGTACAAGCCAAAACAAGTCCTGTAGTGATCCTGAGCGGCTTTCTGAAGAACCGAAATAGAATAGTAAGGGCAAGCCTATGGTATCGCATGTGCATTATTTGAAATCGTTTGTGAGTGTGAGCGCTTACCTAGTCCCAGATCTTGTGTGAGGGATTTCTTTGTGGTGAGGGCACCAAGATGTCTGATTTTCTATTGATTGTTAGGATAGCTGCGCGTGTGAATGTAGAATGTTCTATCATATCGGAATGACATGTTTGGATCCTTGCAAGTTAGTGTTTCATACATTCGTGTGCTACGAGGGAGCTTGATTTAATGGAATAAGATGTGGAATGACCATGAGTTGCTAGAGACATGAGTTCGTGTTTTTAGTTGAGTCGTTTTATTGTTTTATGTTATGTTGCTTGAGGACAAGCGAACGTTTTAAGTTGAGGGTGTTGATGTGCCGCTAATTTACGGCACTTTCGACTCCTTTTTACTAAGAACAATCGTACGTTTTCAAGCAACCGTTGTTATTTTTGATGTTTTTTGTTGTATTTGTAGGAAATGGAAACAAACACGGAAACGGACGGAAATACGCGAAAAAGAACATTCTGGATAAGAGTGACGGTTCAGGTGACGGTCCGTCAAGGGTGTGACGGTCCGTCACCCAAACCGTCACACCAAGGCAGCAGCCAAGGCAGCACCACTGCCTAAGGGTGATGGTCCAGGCGACGGTCCGTCAACCCTGTGACGGTCCGTCACCCTGGCCGTCACACTTAGGCAGTCCGTGACGCGGAATCCGAGCGTTTTTAGGATTGGTTTCCTAGACTCCTATAAATACCCTATGTTAGGTTTATTTTACATATCACCTTTCCCAATAGTTTTTACACGTTTTTTACAATAGTTTTAGGAGTTTTAGTCGACTTGGAGATCAAGAAACACGGTCTCTACTTCTTGAATTCGTGTTCTTGAATCGTTCTTGGGATTTTGTTGTTCTTGCTCTTGGATTAATTAAAGATTGTTTTCAATACATCGTAAGGATCTCTTTTCTTTATTATGAATATTGCTTTCTTTTATTCTTCTACAAGCATGATTAACTAAACCTCCCACAACTAGGGTTGTGGGAGCCATGGCAAACGTAGCGATATAGATTCTGGGTAGCGTTGGGTTCAATATATGTATTGTCACGTTGTTAATCATTCATTATTTAACGTTTTCTAGTGGTTGCAAACATTAGAACATGCTTAGGTTTAATTTGCTTGAGTAAAGAGATTAAAACCGGGAAACTTGATTAACAACAAGGATTCGAGACTACTAACTCTCGTCTAATGATTAATGCTGTAACTAGATTAATCTACTTGATGTTTAAGGTTGAAATCTAAAAAGCACATCTTTTCGAGGTCGAGAGAATAGAAAAGGAAATTTGTTTATTTGGTCGAGAGACGTTTAGACGATACCAGTGCTTCAATCACATCGTGACACGCATATAAAAAGAACCCGATTAAGCCTAGGATCGACATTGTTACCAACGCCATGGTAAACACTTCCCTAGTTCATTCTCCTACTGATTTATTCTCATACGTTATTATTTGTTTTGTTTGCTATTGTTCATTACACAAAACCCCCCTTTTTCCGGAAACTATTGACTATTAGTTATCTAATTCACTAACGACTTAATTCTCACCATATTCACTGTGGGATTCGACCCCAACCTAGTTGGGTTCTATATTTGACTACGACCGCTTACGCTTCTTTAATTAGAGGTGTAGTTTGGGCGTTATCAGGTACCCGAGCCAACCATATTAGAATATGTACCAGACGTGGTACCCAAGCCAACCGATAGATATTCCGTACCAGGCGTGTTACCCGAGTCGATCAATGAATTATACCAGGTGTAGTACCCGAGCCAACCGAATGTCACAGACATCACAACAATCAATCACAATGAACACACACCACACTTGTAAACCCAACAAGTATTAAGGACAAGTTCATTTCACAAGATTGACAGCTAGATATCATTAATATTCATTATTTTATTTCCTAAAACACGAAATATACATGCAATACTAATGTAATAGTTAACATACACACATAATGTAAATGAGAAACAAATCAACCGTCACCTACCTCAAATTACGCTGGAATGCTCTACTAAACCCGAGTTTTTCCTTTTTGTGAAGTTTTAGCTTGTTCTTGGTCTAAAAACAAACACATAAACACAAAATCAACCCATGTGGCCTAAATATTCTCAGATTATCTTCTAATCCCAAACCCCATGCCAAACTCGTGATCATTCCACCCAACCTAGGGCCTTTCCACCAATAATTCGCCTAAAACTATTAATTTTATGGTCACATTAGCAAATTATGATATTAAAAATATGAATTAAACAGTTTATACATAAAACCCAAGGTTTTTTACACCTACAATCCTTGTTACATTAGATTTTTCACCTTAGGTCAAGCCAAATTATCCCTACTGCCCGTAACTAATGATTCAAGATGTAGGAATAGAAGTACAAGGTTAGAACAATTTGCTTACCTTTATGAAGATTCTTGGTAGGAAATCAGTAAAAATCGCCTTTTTTCACCTTTGTCCCTTCCCCAAAATGTTTTCGAAAAATTCTGAACGTTTTTGAAGAAGTTTCTGCATTTATAGCAATTTATTCCGCTACAGTGGCCCAATCCCGCTATAGAGGCGCCGCCGTAGCGGAAGCTGCCCGCTATAGAGGGGTTGATTGCCTTGACTTTCGCTATAGCAAAAATTTCTTTGCCATAGCGGTTGTCGCTGTAGCAGCGTGTCACCCGCTTTAGCGGCTGACATGGGACAGAACCTCGAAAATCCTTTCAATTATGTCTATTTTACAACACAACCTTGACTTTCCAGACCAACTCTTTCATGTCAAGTTTGATATCTGGAGTTCTACTCACCCGAATTTATTTCTGAAAAGTCTTATGGACTCCTTAACATCTTGGCTAATAGAAAAACTAGCTCAACCTTAGACATTTCACCAAATCCTTTCCTGGATTGCCCTAGACCTTACCTCGCTCAGAATTCATTCGAGCTAGCCTAGTCCAAAATTTCCAACTCTGAAACTCAGAAGTTTACTAACCCGTTTCTTTGCACAAATAGCTCACCTATAATGATGAGAAGGGTCATTGCAATAGATACCAATTTACCCATCGTTCATCCCCAAATGATCAATATGAAAAAGATGAGCTAAAAAGAGAAAGTGTAGTACCTGAATTCTCAAACAAGTGAGGGTACTTATCTCGCATGTCCTTCTCATTTTTCCAAGTGGCTTCTTCAATTGGACGATGCTTCCATTGGACCTTCACCGACCTGATTTCTTTCGTCCTCAACTTCTGGACATCCCGATCAAGAATGGCAATCGACTCTTCCTCGTACTGAAGGTCCTTATCTAGTAAGACTGAAATCTCATTTGATGATATACTCCCTATCCCCATGGATCTTTTCAACATGGAAGACTGGATGGACTCCGAAAAAACTGGGTGGCAATACTAACCTGTAGACTATCGGTTCCACATTTTTGAGAACCTCAAATGGACCAATATATCGAGGGTTAAGCTTACCCCTCTTGCCAAACCTCATTAACCCTTTCATTGGTGACACCTTCAACAGTACATGTTCACTAACCGAAAAGATATGCCCCTTACCTTGCGATCTACATACTCTTTTTGCCTGCTTTGGGCTGCCAATAACTTAGTGTGAATACCTCTCACCTTTTCCTAAGCTTCCTTCACCAAGTCAACGCCCAAAGGTTTCACATTACCTGCCTCGAACCATCCTATGGTTGATATACATCCCCTCCCATAAAGTGCCTCGAATGGTGCCATGTCAATACTGGAGTGATAAATGTTGTTGTATGACAATTCACACAACGGTAAGAACTGATCCCAATGGCCCCCAAAATCAATCACACATGCTCTCAGCATGTCCTCCAGCACCTGATCGTCCTCTCTGACTGATCATCTGTCTGAAGATGAAAAGATGTGCTAAAAGTGAGTTGGGTGCCCAAATCTCATGTAACTTGCCCCATAACTTAGAAGTAAACTGCGTACCTCTGTCTGAAATGATGAAAAGTGACACCCCATTCAATCTCACTATCTCTTTGATGTAAATTTTGGCCAACTGCTCGGAATTATAATCCACCCTGACCAGAATGAAATAGGCTGACTTAGTCAGCCTGTCCACAATGATCCAAATGGAATTATATTTTTCCAAGGTCTTGGGAAGACCCACCACAAAGTTCATGGCTATTCTTTCCCACTTTTACTCGAGAATGGACATCATTTGAAGTAATCTTGTAGGCCTTTGATGCTTATATTTCACTTGCTGACAGTTTTGACACTTGGACACATATTTAGCTATGTCTCTCTTCATCCCAGGCCACCAATAAAATTGCCTCAAATCCTAGTATATTTTAATAACGCCTAGATGAATTGAATATCGCAAACCATGAGCCTCAGATAACACATTCTGAACCAAGTCATTAATCCGAGGAACATATATATGCTCTCTAAAACACAGCACCCCACACACATCAAGCGTGGCATCTGAGGCCTCCCCATACACCACCTTGTTTTGAAGCTTGTTCAAATCCACATATTGATTCCTCCACAAATGTGGACTTAACCTCAATACTAGCTAAAACTCCACCTCTTTCTGAAATTCCCAACTGCATGAACATGGATTCTAGAGTTCGAATCTCTCTAGGTAAAGGTTGCTTGGATACCCCCAAACAAGTCAAACTGTCCATGCTAACTGCTTTCCGGCTCAATGCGTCTGCCTCTACATTGGTCTTACCTGGATGATACTGGATGGTCACGTCATAATCTTTCAACAACTACATCCACCTTCTCTATTTCAGATTCAAATCCTTCTGTGTAAACACATGTTGCAGGCTACGATGGTCTGTGAACACTTCACACTTGACACCATAGAGATAGTATCTCCAGATCTTAAGTGCAAATACCACCGCTGTCAACTCTAAAACATGAGTTGGGTAATTTTTCTCGTGAGGCTTCAATTGCCTTGAAGCATACGCTATGACATTCCTGTCATGCATCAACACATCACCCAAACCCGAATATGAGGCATCACAAAATACAATGAAGTCCTTACCTTCCACTGGCAGTGATAGAATAGGAGTTGTAGTCAAAAGTGTCTTGAGCTTTGGGAAGCTCTCCTCACACTTGTGAGACCAAACAAATGGTACCTCCTTCTGTCCTTGTCAAGTGAGTAGCAATAGAAGCAAAGGTCTTGACAAACCTGCGATAATAGCCAGCAAAACTCACAAGACTCCTAACCTCAGTCACAGAGTTAGGCCGGACCCAACTCTTAACTGTCTCAATCTTTTGGAGATCCACCAACACCCTTTTTTCTGAAACCACATGCCCTAAGAAAGCAACCGAAGATAACCAAAATTTGCACTTTGAAAACTTAGCATACAATTTCTGTCTCCTCAAAATCCCCAGAACAATACGAAAATGCTCTGCATGCTCCTCCTTACTCTTGGAGTAAATCAAAATATCGTCTATATATACAATTACAAAGGAGTCCAGAAATGACTTGAAAACATCATTCATCAAACTCATAAAGGCCGCCGGCGTATTGGTCAACCCAAATGGAATTACCAGGAACTCATAATGCCCATACCAAGTCTGGAAAGCTGTTTTAGGTATATCTCAAGCCTAATCTTCAGCTGGTGATACCCTGACCTCAAGTCAATCTTTGAGAACACTGAAGCACCCTGCAACTGGTCAAAAAGGTTATCTATGTAGGGTAAAGGATACTTATTTCGGATGGTGACCTTGTTTATTTTCATGTAGTTTATACACATCCTCATACTACTATCCTTCTTTTTTCACAAACAAGACCGGAGCACCCCCAAGGTGAAGCACTAGGACAAATAAATCCCTTATTTAGGAGTTTCTGAAGCTGAGTTTTAAGTTTTCTCAACTCTGCCGGAGCCATACGATTTAGAGGAATGGAGATTGGGTGAGTGCCCAGCTCCAAATCTATACAAAAGTCAATGTCCCTATTCGGAGGTATGCCAGGCAAATCCACCAGAAATACCTCTTGAAATTCAGAAACCACTGAGACCGACTCAATAGAAGAGAACTCTGCACTAATATCCCAAAGATGAGCCAAGAAGGATGAACAACCTTTCCCCACTAGCTCCCTAGCCTGAACAAATGATATGATCTTCGCCGGCTTAGGCCTGTACACACCTTTCCACTTTAGTCTATCCCTACTAGAAATCTCTAGAGTTACTATCTTAGAATTATCATTCAACACGACATGATAATGAGACAATCAAGTCATACCCAAGATCACATCAAAATCCAGCATATCCAGAACAACTAAGTCTACTCAAGTCTGAAAATCCACAAATACTACAGTGCAAGTATGATACACATGGGTCACTACTATAGACTCCCCAACCGGGTAGAAACATGAATAGGAGAATCAAGTACATCACAAATCAAGTCCAGACCCAAGACAAATTTAACAGATACATATAAATATGTAAAACCCGGATCAAATAAAATAGAAGACATCCGGTCACAGATGAGAACAGTACATGTTATCACAACATCCAATGCCTCGGCCTCAGACTTGCCCGGGAAGGCATAATAATGGGCCCTATCATCAATTTGGGCAACCTCCATAGCTGGCTGCAACACCCCCTTCCTGCCTTATCATTTCCTCTATTTTCACAGCCCGATCGCCCATCCTATGGACGATTCTTACCATTGCCACCTCCACTTGCTGGAACTACAGCCTTAGTCTGCTGCTACACTTGGTTACCTATCTATCTAAGAGGGAATTCCCTCTTAAAATGACCCGGATCACCACAATGAAAACACCCTTGATCAAGAGAGGGCCTGCTGGCAGAAGAATAAGAATCCCCCTAGCCTTTAGGAGCTGAAAATAGCTGAACGACCCCTGAACGACCACTTGTAACAGCTGGCAGGGCTAACTGAATAGGGCGATCCAAATGGACCTACTGACTAGGACCCCTGGAGTAAGAACCACTTAAGTTACCCTCTGTAATGACCCTCCAGTTTTTTTTTCGTGCTTTTTCCTGCATTTCGAGCTTTCCTGCATTGGCTGCAGGTCATTTTTGACTTGCCAAAATTAACGGTTCGGTACCCGGGCTGTTAGTTAGGTCATTATGGCCATTTTCTTGATTTAGAACTTGAACTTAGAAAAATCTTTGACTTTAATCAACTTTTTTGGTAAACGTACTCAAAATCAAATTCTGACAGTTTCGTTGGCTATGAAGATGGGATTTTGGTCTAGTGGGACCCTTGGTCTGGGTGCTTCTGGTTTGGTTTTGTATTATTTTCTATGTTTTCGGGCCAATTTGGCTTGTGGGGTTGATTTTGCCAACATTGAGAGAAGACGGACTCAGATGGAAAATTTGCCAGTGTGGTTAACTTTGAAATGTCAACTTTGGGCTAGAGGGACCTTTGGTTCGGGTAATGAGGCTTCCGGACTCATTTTGGGGCATTAGGTTCCTTTTTATAAAGTTGGTTCTTGGACGTGGGGTCATTTTTCATTAAAATAATCTCCGTTGGGATTTTTATTGATTCTATCGAGTTTGAAATACCATTTTTGGTTAAGTAGAATAGTTCATTTGTGTCCGCAGAACCCTGGATGAATTTCGAAGGTCCATCCGGTGACTTTTTAGCCTTAAAAATTTTGCTGGTTTTGTTGTTGCCGTTGGGTCTGAATTTGTGGACTTTTCACCGCATTTACGATCGCCACATTTGTGAACTTTCTCCACTTTTGCGGAAGATCCGCATTTGCAGATAAATGTTCGCATTTGCAAAGAAATCTCTACAATTAAGAAGGAAGGAGGAATGATGACTTCCGCATTTGCAGAGGATTTGCCACTTTTGCGATGTCCGCATTTGTGAAAAAATCTCCGCAATTGCAAAAATTATTGTGTTATATATAACATTTTCAACTTCATTTTCTTCACCCCCATTACGGATTTTCTCCATTTTTAAGCTTCCAAGCTTTGGTCTTAGCTCAATTGTTCATCTTTATTGGTTTGGTAAGTCCCCTCAATCCCTCTTCTCTTTTTCCGTTATTAATTTCTCAATCCCGTTAATTTCTGTTGGTTTTTCCTTGAAAATTCTATTGAACTAGTAGGACTTCGGGGCTATTTTGGGCCTTAAAATAAGTCCCGTTCATGCTCAACTTTTGGGCATGGATTCTTTAACCCGTTGTGAACATAGTTGTGATTTTTATTTTCCGTTTCGTTACGCGGGCTCCGAGGGTCATTTTTCGACCCGATTTATGGCGCAAATTTCTGTATCATAATATGAGTGTCATTCTTCTTGTCTTGACACCTAGATTTATTCTTGATAGTGTGGCAACTTTCTGAGGTTGTTCGAAAGGGAAAAGCACACGAGTGATAGTTCATATTTGCGGTTTGACTCCGAGGTAGGTTACAATTTACTTTTCTAGATTGAGTTAGTGATTTTATATCGATTCATACCGGTAACAAACCGGTTCCGGTCCAGTTCGGTCCGGTCAACCGATCAACGTTTTTAATTTCTATTTTTTCGAAACGTTTCTAGCCGTGGGAGCCGTTGGGTAACGACTATTTCAGCCCCCCAACTCCCCAGGCTCCCCAAGCCCCCCCAACCCCCCAGCACCTCCCAACACCCCCCCGGGCTCCCCCAACCCCCCCTAGCATTCCCCAACACCCCCTCCCCTTTTTTTTCATTATAAATACCCCTTCCCTTTTAAATTTTTATTCATTCATTCAACTCTCATTCTCTCTCAATTTTCATCTCTTAATATTTATAAATTCAATAATTATTGTTATTATTTTGCAAGTAAAGTATAATTTGGTGAATTTTGGAGGAGCAATCTTCTTCAAATTTCGGTTATAATCGTCTATTTTTACCGCAGACATTTGGTACATTCGTTCCATTCTTTAGTTTTAAAATTTTTATTCTTGTTTATTAGTTGTGATTTACTTGTGACTTTGTGATTTGTGAACTTGTGATTTATTTATTTTAATTTGCTAATTTTATATTTTATTATATTATGGATCCATCTCAAAAAAAAAATTCGGTAAAAAATGTATTGTTTCAAAAGTAAAAAGTTATGTGAAGGGTAAAAAAAGTACTGGTTCATGTAGTTCTTCTCTCCGTCCTGCTCTTTCTCAAATTAAATTTAATACAGATGAGTTTACGCATGTTAATGAAAATAATTTTTCATTTACTACGGATGACGCTATTCCCAACGAAGCTTATGAAAGAATGTATAATGATTTAGAAGATGAATTAGATGAAGAAGTAGAAATGCATGAGGATAATGATTTAGAAGAAACTGATACACCGACTAGTTCCTTTATTGCCCCCGCCCCCACTATTCCTGAAGCTCCAAGTCAGGATAATCTTCAAGTTAGAGTTGATCTTCCCCCTATTGCTCCGGTGAGGGGTAAGACCAAACCACAACGTCCTTTAAAATTAGTTGTGTGGAAATTTTATTTTTTAAATGAATAAAAAACTGTGTCTATGTGTCGTATTTGTAAACAAACTTGAAAATATGTATCTGGTGCTAGTGGAGGTTCGATTGGGGGATTAAAATCTCATTTGGTTAGGAAACATCCGAGAGAGTGGCAAACATATCTAGCTACTCAAGGTGAAACTGCTGGCTCTAGCGTTGGACCCTCTGTTGGCGGGTCAAACATGATTCAAACTTCACTAAATCCTTCAAACCCTGCTGGTCATGTTTCACAACGGCCACGGCCCTATAATAGGGACCGTGATCGTGAAAATTTTGCTAAAATGGTTGTTGTTTGTGGTTTGCCTTTTAATTTTGGAGAACATGATAGTTTTATAAGATATATTCGGGATACATTTTATCCCAATTTTGAAGGTATTACAAGAAGCATGGTAAAAAGAGATATTTTTAAATTTTA